>LQRL01101655.1:0-12704 GCA_001703475.1 Hydroides elegans
CTTTCCTACCACAATTTTTTATACAATATTTCAGTTAAGTAGTCGACTTTTAGCTGTATACTTACTTCGAGCGTGGAGAGAAGCATCCAATAGAATATCTGTCGCATTATAAGCCGAATTCTCGTCAAACTGTTTTACATAATAATCCGTTTCTGGACCATTCAACTGTTTCAGAGTATAATGCACACCTTCCGCTATAAAATACCACGTTGTCTTTCCTTTGACCACATTCTTATCTAGGTTATTCGCGAACAGCAATGCTGATTTATTAAAACCAAAAGTCGTGAATAGTTGTGAAACAAAAACCGATATTTTTTCGTATCTACCTAACATCTGGGTTAGAAGTTTATACTGACTCTTATCAGTGAAGGCGTTCACTAAAGCGCCACCGGTGAGCAGGGGAATATTCCAATGCGGCGAGAATCGCGCAATTGGCGCAACTGCATAATCGTAGGCCGGTCCCAAAAACACATTGGCCGTTTTATTAAGGTACATATCGATGGCCGCTAGTGGCGCTGTCGTATCGGAGCATTCCGAATCGCTATACGTAGTCACGAGGCGATATCCCTTGAGAAGCGTCGCGTCTTGATTCACGTTCTCCACCGCGTATTCGATGCCTGCTTTGACGCCCTGGTCAAGCGCCCAGGGCGTATCCTGATCGACGCAGGAATTCGACTTAAACGGTAAGATGACACCGAGATTAATGGGCACCGTGGTGTCGACCGCCGCGAAAACGGTGCATAACAACGATCCCACTGCTAGGAGATATCCTAATCGAGCCATTATGGATCGAATATTCAGTTAAAACCAAGGTTATATTGTTTTGTTGTGTATTTTATACATATGCATGCTTCCTATTTCTTAATTTAGGATTCTCCAGGATTTGCTAAATGAACTTTTTCTGTTATAAACCCCTTTTTCATTTCCAAGCATTGAACTCATATTGTATTATTTTTTTTAACATTATAACTTGTACAATACTTAAAATCCAAAACTAAATTTATAGATTAATGATGAACTCAGTTTCTACACATTATGAATATTCTATTCTAATATCCATCCCAAACTACTCTCCTGATGCACCGTATATCCATGTCATTCAATCCTTTTACCGATTCCCCTTTCGTGACCCACATTTGCTATGAAAACACAGAGAAATGTTTCTCCAAATAAGAAGCTGCCATCATCATCTGCCCCTGATCACTCGATCTAATCCTTGATTTTCCGACTTTGACTTTTGGCTTTTCTGTGACCGTGTTCCGCCTCTTTAGCACGACTCACATGAAGAGCACCCCAAGAGACGTGCCTGGTCCCTTGATTATTTGGAAACTTTACTTATGCATCTGTCTCTAAGTTTTATTTTAAAGACATCTCTCCTGTTTTGAACAACACTTATCCCGATACAACGGGATTGGGTTGCTGTGAAAATTATACCATGCCAATACGATCTCTGTTTTAAAGAACTTCAACTAGATCAAATATTAAATATATATCATACTTCCGTCTATGAACATGATATTGGATTTGAAAAACTTATTTCCTTTCATAAGTTTACACAATACACTACAAAATAAAAAGTTTCCAATGCACAATCATGTCATGCTACTCCGGTCACAACTTCTGATCTGTGGGAGCCACCAAAACTGATTGAACATTGCGAGCAAACCTAATTTAGGGAGTAAAAGCCTACGGGCCAATTCGAGCTTTGAAGTCCCTTTACTGCGTTGTTTGATTTAACGAGAGTAGGAAAACTTTTGTCTTGTACTCCTTTGTTTCCATATATTCCTCGACTAAATGACGGCATAAGTTTAATGTCGTTTTATATCGAAAGCAAAATATTTCCCCGTTTATGTACACACGATCGGGATCATTATCATATATATCCTTTCAATCCACGAGTGTCTTTATATATATCCTTTTCTTTTCATATGAAAACACATGGAACGATTAAATTGACTAATAAATATTTTCTTATCATTATCCTTTCCCCCGCCTCTTCTCTAGAGCAGTGACCACTCTCACGAAGTTCCTTTTCGAAGGCAGGGGTATGCAAATAGCGAGACAAGTAAACATTTTGTGACATTGAATCCTTCCTTGGCTGACTTCAGGTTAAGTGAAAATGAATTCCAAAAACTATATCTTATATACTAGACTCGGGTGGCAGGGAAGCTGTTATATAATATTTAAAGTAAATGAGTTGTTATGGTTTCATAAACTGATATGTGGTACAGTAACGAAAACCAGTATATAAAAGTAATCAAATTACAAAATAAAACCATTTATGACCTTGACATTGCTAATAAGATTATAGAACTTATGTTTGTGTCACTATTAAGCTTCTCTGTTTTCAATATTTGTCCTTATCATCATTCTCGAATCACAATTGTTTTTGATTTTTTTTTGCAAATCAATAATTACAATTCTCGTGCCTTTTGAGTCAATTACTTCTTTTCAAAGGCTTAATTATTGCATGCGTAAAATTGCATTCGATTTTGTCTCGAAATACCCTTTTAACAGCTAACTCGGTTCCGACACCCTAAAGCAAGCAGTGTCATTTCAACTGCGTCACTCTAATCCTTTCAATGCAACAGATTTGTCGTCGACGCGCACACTTAAATGAGCACTAATGCATATATCCATTGCTCAAATATTTGAGCAGGAGCGAGCATAATATTTATCCAGGAACGGCTTCATGATATATCGTTGTTTATGTTATTTTCCAAAATGCGCATGAGTAACTTTTATCAAATACAAATTTATATACTTATGTGCTGTATTCGATCCACTGGTGCATTAAATCAGTTCCGAAGGAATGTGTTGGTATTTGGATGACTGGCAAATGTAAACATGCCGCCAGTAGGAGCATTATTACAATAAAAACAAAAGCAACTTGCTATATTCAGTCGAGCACACGGCGCACATAAAATGGATCCTCCTACCGTTTTGCCTCTTTCGCAAGTCTGTAAGTCGGCCAATGCACCTGTTATACGGTCAATTGCATAGACAAATTGCTCGTAATTGCAACAGAATCGCTTGCACAAGATTAAAAATAAATCGGTGCAATATCACACCTATATAAAGGATTCAAACATATATCAACGATGAAGAACAAAATGTCTTTATATGCACTTTCGTTATACCCCTAGATAAGATAATTACTAATTGATCTAAATGGAAAATCGGGATCAAACAATAAAGTAACATGCAGATAAAAATGATCGCTGGTAAAACAGATATTGCTGTATTTGTTTTTAAAACCCATTTTAAATAATTCATCTTATATTCATCTTATCTTAAAGCATTTCGTTATTTAGTATGATCAAGATAGTAAATATCCTAGGTAAATATCCTAAGTGAATTTTCTTTCTGCAATTATTTCCCTCATTTGCAGCAAATTGAAAGATGAAACGACTTTTGAAGCGTGTCAAAGTGGATATTAAGCTATAAATACGCGCAATTAAAGGAGAGGGCATTTTTCCTAAGTCTTGGCAGTCATGCAATTATGATTACGGTTGTTGAAAGATGACTTGAATATCACAAAAAAAAAATCATTTTCAAGCGATACAATTTCCCAGTATTGGGATCGAAAGGTCATTTAATTTGTTCGCTGTTGTTTCGAATGGACATTAACCTTTTTTAATAGTCATATCTATTTTGTGGCAGTTTAAGTACATGAAGCTATATGTAGTTTAAGCCATCAATTTTTATTTCCATCAGTAAAAATTATAAGCGTAGCAACAATTCTAACTGCAAAGTAAGAAAAGATCATGTTCCATAAAGACACACACAACCTATCATTGTATTTAACAATTTGTAGTAATATCATACCCTAATGTGCGTGTAAATGTTTGTCTTTTATTATTCTTCCTTTTTTCAATTATAAATCTTGCAATTTCATTTTGATTTCCGGTATCGGATAACTTGAATTTACATCTACTACTATAATGTAAAATGACATAGATTCATATTGCTTTATTTCCCCTATCTAACTTTTCAAAATAAATGTTATGAAAGCTTACGCAAAAATTAATTCCCTTTCTGAGTTGCGAAAACAACTTCAACATGCTTAAGCAATATCGTCATGAACCTATTGCTTTAGAACTTGGTTTGCTTGAGCACAATTGAAAAACTGTGCTGTTGGTCATTTTTAATGCGGGCGTAGTCTGAGTAAAAATTGTTTATTAACCTTTGCCGATTGCTGCACTTATTCGGCCAACAACAATAATTCCAGTAAGGCTCTAATGATATTGTAACCGCTCTATTTTCCTCGGCACTTTGGCACAAACCCTATATTCACAGCCTTGCATTATAATATGTTTATTTCGCAGTAAGAGGGTTTGTTTCTTCTCTTATACTGTCCAGATAATCACTCTTATTGTGTCACCTACTACTTCCGTTGTATATTCCAGAATCAATCAAGTTGCATCCTCGTTCAATGATGACATCTATGGTCAAATATCTTGAAATCGATTGTAAACGACATGTATACAGGCCTTGTTTACGGAATTTATTTTTTGCTAAAAAAAAAGCTGAACATAACTGACTAGATATTACACCACCTCATGAGCTCTTTTAAGACAAACTATGCATAGAAAGATTCCATATAGAACTCCTGACCATTAAATGCACCACCCTAAAACGCGACCAGTTTTTGAACCACTTTTTATTCTTCATAGAAATAGCACAACAAGTATATGTGTTTACATCAAAACATGGATTATGGCCAAATCTTATCAAGATTGACCATACTTTATATTTTTGTGTACAAAAATATACTTGTTGTGCTATTTCCATGAAGAATAAAAAGTGGTTCAAAAACTGGTCGCGTTTTAAGGTGGTGCAATTAATGGTCAGGAGGTCTACCACCCGACTACAAAACACCATATCGGTCTTAGCTTCTAACAGATTATCACGACCGTAGCGCCCACAAAAGGTCAGATGTTGGGCATATGTGCAGAATCAGAGATTGGTGTGGTTGCTAATTAATATTAGATGCTTATTCAGTGTGTAACACCTTATAATAGTAAGGCGTAAGATTACACGTAATTAAGATATGCATTGCGTTTCCGTGCTAAAGTGCCATAATACAATTAATGACTCCTGGTATCCCCGTCTCTAGCTTCCACAGAATAGCATCTTGTTCGTGCCTGATCCATAGAAAACACTGGATGTGTAATTAAATACAGAAACACGAATAGTCCATTTCTCCAAAAGGTCTCTCCAAGAGTACTAGGGGACTATCAGTCTAAATAAGCTGGTCTACAAAGACGTTGCATGACAGGCCAGGAGAACCACTGGAACTGCACAAGGGGACTCTTCTGGTCCCTTGATCATGTCGGCAGTGAATGCAAATTATGGATGGCCGAGAGAGTCCGGTGATTGTGCCAAAAATGGATGGACATTAATCAATGGACGCTACGGTGAAATATAATACTTGTGTGCGTCAATTAGAATACCTTTGTAATATTATAAAATGTATTTTCACATTTCTAAGCTTTACTGTAACAGGTCATAATGGCACATAAACGCACATTAACGTTAAAGCAGTGAAGCAGATATTTTACAAATATATGTTATATTGACTAAAATTTAAACAACTTGCATCCGCATGCACCTCCCAGTAAATATAAATCAGAACCTTCTGATTTTCATGACTCTACAAACGAAATGTAGTTACCAGAACACAAGACTATCTTGAATAGGGCGCCAAAGGCTGCTTAATTATGAATCTTTCATAGACCTTGACCCTCCGCCAGCCTTCGCACTCCCACCGTTTCATTAGGGCCCTTAATGCAATGCTGTCTTGTGAAATCGTACTAACATCCCTCATCAGTCTCAATGTCTGCCTTTGGGTGTCGACTAGACTTGTAAACGTGGCCAAGATTAACCAATACCTTCATTGATTTAGGCTCTTAACGTGGCTGGTTGATATTATAGTATTTAGCTGTTGTAAAGATTTTAGGCATAACTTAACTGCATTGAATTATCGAGTCGTATGGGTAAAGCTTGTTGAGACAAGGGGTAAAACTAATCCATTCCAAATGTATTTATTGTATCAAGAACCTTGCCCAGTAAATATGTCGTGACTTCATCCCCTATATTTTGTTTATATTTCCCTGCCATATAAAACAAAAGCCATTATTGTTAGCTTCTGGCAGGGCAATTCATCTTTCTCTTATCAGGTTTCCACTGTTGTGAAATTGCTCGATACGCTCAGCCAAAAAATGTTGTCCACTTTTGCATAATGGTGGATCGCCGTTAAATTTCACAGAATGCCTTTCGATTAAAAAATATATAGTCTACATAGAAGCCAATAATAACTGTATATATGTTTTGGAATTCGCATTTAGAACTGGTAATGAGTGTACAGACCGATAAAATGCCGTTTAATCCAACGCATAAAATTAGTACAGGAATTCAATCCAATATCGAAGAGTGATAATGGGGTGTACATCCATTATCGCCCACATAGCTATAAAAACTTTATTCTTTTCTTTGACAGCTTTAAATCTTCTATGCGATGGGATCAACTTCCTTTTGTCTCCATTTAAATCCCAGTCTTCTGTAGAGCTAGAAGACAAAATCCGTAATATGTAGATTTATTGCCCGAGATCCGACATTATCGCCCACACGTCATCAACAACCGGGCCCTTTGTTCCCGTTTGCGATGAGTTGTTCTCCCACTTAACACCGAGTGGTCTGGGCACTTTGTTCTTTTAAAACCGGCGTCTTTGACATTCGCCAACCTTGAAAGGTGAACGTAAGTAGAGATAAAACACTACCAAAACACCGAAATACATTTGTGAGATGTCAGGAAAAAATGGACTTTATTGAGCTGGGCATCTTGGGTGTTTGCAGTGGCAAATGATTAAAGTATGTATTTTATTACAAAGCCATGACATGTAAATATATGGACATCAGACACGGACACGAATTTCTTTAACGCGGATTATCTAAGTATCTAAGCAACCCTCAAAATGTATATCCAGCGACCTCATTGCAAGCACCCCCGAAACATACATATACCAACATACGTATATAAATAATATCTTATTTGATAATAAATATTCGTATGTCGTTTAGAGTTCATCGTTTATGTCCCGTATATAAGCCGAAAATGACAAATTAGACATTGATTTCTGTATCTAAGTGATATTCGATGCGATGCCTAGCAACAGTTTCTTTTTCGCAATGGTAGCTCAATAAAAGATAAACGTTCATCATTAGTCAATTGTCATGAAGATAAATTTCTATGACCGTGTTTTGCTCTTTATGTCTCTCTATTCAAGGGGTTTTTGGTTTCTATTCTAGTTTCGTTTCCTCATTGAGAATTGAAAATCATTTTTCGATTCTTTGTGGAAAACGTCTCCATATAGCATTTTTGATAGATTAACTATTATACAATTTATTAGCCAGGTCAATTTTAATATGTAAACATTGTTGAGGTCTGCTAAGTTGTTTCTGATCTAGCAAGTTACATTTTGCTTGAGAAACGGATCGTGAGATGCTCTTTACATTACATAACGAGGGCAATAACATCTATCGATCGAACATGTGACTCAATGAAAGATAATATGTTAGGGAAACAATATAGAAAATAAAATCAAAAAAAAATTTAAATCTTAAACACATTTTGTAAATCCTTTTCTCGATATTAATGTCAATGAAATAAAGGGAGAGTAAACATTTTAAATATTTTAATCATAATGATGGTAGTGTAAAGCAAGTATAAGCAGCATACACTAGATAGACTTTCTATTATTTCGCGGAAGTTGTCCATAAATTCATATTCAAATCAGCCTTTCGCCATTTGTCAACATATGATCGGATCCTATTTAAGCAAGCTAAAGTTGTTTTGTTTATCATTACAGCTTAAGCGGTCAACCTTTTGTATCAATATCATTCAGTCTCCCTGAACATGGACATGACAAAAGCTGAAGTTTGATTGCTTTTCAAAATATCAAAACTTATCAAAACATTTCTTTAACTCCAACAAAAATGAATAATATGATAATTGAATGATATTTTGTTAATTCTCCAAAATCCACTTTTAGTCTATTCGGGAGTAGAATAAACATGATTATTGTTGATCAAAAGTAAAGTTTCGGCTGCGTTTGATCACTAAAGGTTTAAATTACTATATTATCATGTTTCATTATTTCAATATGTTCAAATATGTTGTCCTTACCACTTCATAGATTGTATTTACATTTTGTATTTATTCACGTTTAATTCATCATCGGTCAAAAAGTCCCCGACTTCAAGACGCGGCAAAAGTTTAGAAGCATTTTAAACAAAGTGCTTAGGTGTTTTGTAGGGTCTGACTATATATGAGGTTTATGCCGAACGGATGAAACATTTATATTAACAAAAACAACGTTTGCTTGGTAAAAATATTAAACATTCGGTCAAAACACTACATGTCTCTTGCCATTGGTAATGTCAAGTTCAAAAAGCAATGGCTTTGTGCAATAAATTCCAAAAATCCAAGTAAGGATTTGCATTAAGACACCTTTATAAGGATCGTTTCAGTATTATTCGGAGCCAATTAATGACAAACTAAGAGTCAATTCTAGCTTTTTGTCATATGACAATTTTGATATTTTCAGTTTTTTTTTTGGGTGGAGGGCAGTGGGGGATATCAACGTTTGGTTCGATAATAAACCTCAGAAATATTAATTCATTTGGCCCATGAAACCGATCTTCATCCATATGTGACCCGTTTGTAACCACAAGGAATCCGTTCTGCAAAATCCATTTGTTTATTTGCAAACTCGTGTGATTTTCACCAAAGAACAGCGCTTGACATAATGACTATCACACAACTGTTTGCTCTTGACTTTGCTTATACATTGAGCGGGAAATGACATATATCGATTTCGATTCTAATCGCTACTTAGGCGACGGCAGAGCTTTTGCCCTTTGAGGAAAAAAGGTATAAAGAAACAGAAGAAGAGTTATATAGCAACATTATTTGAACAAGATTTTGTTAGCAGGAATGGGATTTAATTTCCTTTATTTCCCAGGTAATGCTCAGTAGATATTAGTTTTTGCAATCGATTACCAAACGTCATATATCATAGAATAATTCTGTTCCAATGCGGCTTTGTAAATGAGTTGAAAATGATGGACCAGACATAGACATTACATACGAAAGATACAACTCTACTTGAAATCTAGGTGAAACAAACGAAAAAAGTAGAAACAATTCGTTTTTCCTATTACGTACTTCGCACCGTAAAATGAATATTTAACTGCTCTTAAATGTGCAAGCTGATAACTCCATTTTCCCCTGTGTCCGAGGACCATTTAAGCACTTATTAGTAGAGATGAAGTGTGGTAATAAATAATTCATCGCTTTTTACACGGATAGGAGAAATTGAATTCATTTGCCCAATCGCAATTTATTATCTCCCGAAAGGATTGCTGCTCTCAGTCCCCTTAAAAGCTGGCTTCACTAAGTTTGACAAAGCTCATTGGAACGAAGAGAATATCCACTTTCATTTTATTTTTATGTGTCTGCTTTAAATAACACTGTTGTTAATTTTATTGCATAAGTATAATCTGTTATCATATATAAATGTTATTAAGTTATATAGTTGTTAAGCCATGACGCCAAAACAAGTAGAAATCGCAAAATGGTTTGGTCATTGGAGGCAGAGATCACCAATCAACAGCCAACACATTAGAGACCCCTACTCTTACCGATACGTTTTACTTCGAAAAAGTGTCATATTTCAAAGTGCTATTCAGATCAACAAAGCAGTTCAAAAATTTAACATCCATTAAACAATCCTGGATCACCCAAAATGTTATTGCCCAATTCGCATATTGCAACTGCAATAGACTTGGTGCCCCAAAGACTGCCATGGGGACTTAGAGGCTTGGTCAATTGTCGACTGATAACTCCTTGAATAGATGACCCTAGCTAAATGCGTTTGATTAAGTGGAAGCATTCCATCGCAAGAAACTCTGGAGCAGTATTTGCTGGTCAACAACATGCATATAGTGGCACAACCAGTACATTTGCTAGGAATCTCACCAACAGCCGGTTTGTTAGAAGTAAATTATGGTTCAGAAACGTTGTTTGATATTTAATTTGGTGATGAAACAAGGAGTGGGTTGTGCAACTAGAGAAAAACTTCTATTACTAGGTTTACCTCGGCGACAGTGATGCAACTGCTTTCTTTGGTCATACTCTCAAGTTTCTTTACACCAAACTCGGCCCCGTGCTTTCCTCGGACCGATCCCATACTCTTAAATCTTACTGAGGAAGTGTGGAAACAATATATCTTAATTCAGACCTTGGCGCTGTTATGTGACCGATTTTTGTCACGATTATTCTTGGCAAAATTTGCCATTTGCGATGTGAGATATGTAGTCATATATCAATAGGGCACTAAAAAGGCTTGGATTTGGAGTTTTAGGACACCTCGTATTATAGCCGTGATCTCACATAGTAAAAAGCGATATTCGACGCCTGAAATGATGAAAGTTAATTCAAGTCATGGTCTGACGGGGATACTCATCAGTTTCTCGTTAGGCTTAGCATGATAAATGTATTCCTATTTGATGCCCTTCAAACATATATTGCGTGGGAAAACGTTTATATGTGACCCGGTGTTCTTAATAAACGCCCTACACGTTCACTATGTGAATTAACTATGTACATGTATATGGCATAGTCATGAAACATCAGCATGTTGGACAGAGCGACACAGAAATGTCGCCTTGTCTTTGATTTAATATTGTTGCTGTTGAATCCGCTTTACCCAGTATATTATAATTATAAATAACTGATATCCAGCAATAGCGATGAAGCTATAAATGTCAAACATCTCATCGAGGTTTTCTCTTATGTCTCATGGGTAGAGATGTAGGTCTTCATAGATTTATTGAAGCCATATCCAACATTGTGGGCCACTGTTTACCTTTTTGATGATGTCTAATTTAAGCTACCAACAGAGCAAGGTTTTCTCATGTGACGTTGAACATTACTCAGTCATATTTTCTTAAATAATCATACTTCAACCCCCGTAAACCAAGATTAAGAGTGGTCATCAGCACGCCGGTTAAGTCATTGCTGCGTCTTTCCACTTCCCCTACAAAACAACGTACGCAACAGTGTTGGTAATCTACAATTTTCTAAGTGGGTGGTAAAAACAATAGCGAAAAGTCATTTAATAGGCTAGTTCTCACAATATCTAAATAAGCTATATGAATGATTTGGACATTTAGCAATTTCATTGGGTTAATTAAACAAATTCAATGATGGAATTCTGTGCCATTTTTATATATAATTTTGAACTTAATCCTTCGTTAAAAAACTATCTTCAAGAAGTTTGCATCATGCATTCGAACAAGAATCAAACAAAACTGTAAACTTTACTAAAATTAATCAGCATTCCGTAATCATATCTTATTATCTTAATATTTTGCCTGTTCCTGGTACCCATTTTACAGTTGCTTTCAGAAAGAAGCTTCTCGAATAGAATCGTCCTCTTTTTTATTCTTTTAAATATCGCCAAAATTTGCTAGATTCTACTTTTTCTTTGTGACAGTGACTTGTGTGCCTTCTCACCCTTGAGGGTTCAACTGTCTGTGTGTGTAATTGCCCTTATTAGTCACTTTGGCATTCAGCTCATATTTCATACAATACCCGCTAGGGGGATTGGATCCTTAATGGAATTTGTAAGTGAGTACCACGCCAGATGATTATGTGGATCAACATCAAGAAATCTCGAACATGGAAGGGATGGTGTTAAAGGATTATCACCACAAGCTAAGAGCATAACTATTCATAACATTCAATGGTAATAGATGATGATAAATATAAAATTCATGATAAGCATAAAATCCATATAAAACAAGATTGTCAAGGGTTTGACAATGACCCAGCTTTAGTGTATAGCTTAAGGTATTTCAGTACTTGCACATGTGTGACGTTTCTTTAATATATTAATATATCCACTTAGTATGCAAGTTAATAGAAACACGGGAAAATGCATAAGTAAGTCACATGTCATCTATTTGTTTTAACATTTGCATAAAGATATTTTAAGAGGTGGGATATATATTTATACCAGATGGGATTCGAACCCGTGACCGAATGAGTGGGAGCTCCATGCTGTTCCAACTGAGCTACAGGCCCCTCATGCTATGTATGAACATACAAACATGTATGTTTTACAAGAGTGCATTATGTATAATTTGATTTGAATATTTTTCGAATCGATGCGAGTAAATATTCTATGGCAATATAAGAGGAATATAATTTTGGCGTTTTTAAATGAAAAATATTTAAGGCTGAATCCAGGTTCGAAACCACGATTTTGGGATCATTAGGCAGATACTCTACCAACTGAGCTATCTGGCCAGATGTGAAACGCCTTGACCTTGGAAGTCAATAAATGCCAAAACATGATAAGGGAAAGTATAAGCTAATATACAAACCCCAGAAATATAAAGATAAGAAGAAAGATAAGAAGAAGGACAAGGATAAGTATAAGTTTAAGTAAAAATATAATCAGGAACACAATACATAATGAGGTGACCATATAGACGCTTGTGTTAAAGTTTGAAAGCGCTATGATCAAAACTGTATGAGAAGAAAGCTGTTGAAGCTATGAGTTTTTTACTATATATAAGACCAAATTGGGCGGAAATGGCGAAGTCCACCATGGCGACCACAATGGTTCGATCGT
>LQRL01101658.1:0-11446 GCA_001703475.1 Hydroides elegans
TCCGGTTCGGCACTCGATAAATGTCTCAAATATCGCGAAATTTCTCGAAAGCCAAGCCGTAACGCCGCTTCAACTTTTTTGAGTCGGAACTTATATAGACGGTCCATCGTTGTATAGTATGATGATATACACACCCGACATCCGGTTCGGCGTTCGAT
Organism: Hydroides elegans; assembly: GCA_001703475.1. Classification (NCBI taxonomy): domain Eukaryota; kingdom Metazoa; phylum Annelida; class Polychaeta; order Sabellida; family Serpulidae; genus Hydroides; species Hydroides elegans. The sequence goes on from LQRL01101658.1 coordinate 159, forward strand.
GAATGTCTCGAATACAGCGAAATTTCTCGAAAGCCAAACCGTAACACCGCGTCAACGTTTTTGAGTCGGAACTTATATAGATAGTGCATTGTTGTATAGTATGATGGTATACAACCCGACATCCGGTTCGGCGCTCGATGAATGTCTCGAATACCGCGAAATTTCTCGAAAGCCAAACCGTAACACCGCGTCAACGTTTTTGAGTCGGAACTTGTATAGATAGTTCATCGCTGTACAGTATGATGGTATACACACCCGACATCCGGTTCGGCGCTCGATAAATGTCTCGAATACCGCGAAATTTCTCGAAAGCCAAACCGTAACGCCGCGTCAATTTTTTTTAATCGGAACTTATATAGATGGTTCATCGTTGTATAGTATGAGGGTTTACACACCCGACATCCGGTTCGGCGCTCGATAAATGTCTCGAATACCGCGAAATTTCTAGAAAGCCAACCCGTAATGGCGCTTCAACTTTATAAGTAGCGGGCCATTCGTGTTCCAACGGACACATTTCTAGTTTGCAAAATATTTCCGTGCAACATTGTGTTATATTGACTTAACACAACTCTACTATAGCTTACATAGCGCGCGCTTTTTGCGCGTTTGTTTCCGTGCAACAAAATGTTTTATTTATTTAGCATAATTCATGTTTGCCAATTTCGCGTGCAACATTGTGTTAAATTTTAGTTAACTGTATAAGACCAATTGAATTGAATATAACATTTTGTTGCACGTTAAAAATGATAAAGTGAAAACGTGTTTTATAGACTTGCATGGTCAATTATTCATTCTTTTCACTAATAAAACTTAGTTGCTATGTTTTCTTACAATTTCTTTTCACATTGCAATGCGCATGAGTAAATGCATTCACCACATATATTTTGCATTTAAATCGGCCTATAAATAACTATGCTAGCCTCAGTTTTATTTCAAAATCTTAAACCTGAGTTTTCTCGAAACATCAAATTCAGACTTAACACAATGTTGCACGGAGCCCTTCATATGCATTTAAAGCATAGACTATTATTTAAAAAAAACCTCATTTCCTGAGTTCCAAAAATGCAAAAGCAGATACTGATTAAATATCTATGTCAGCTCGAATAAATCCTGTAAAGTTCCACAAAATGCTGATAACCTAAAAGAAGAAAAAAAACTGATTGGGTTCAGTCTCTTAAGATATTTCGCTTAGTATGTACTCCTATACTGCATACTGTTCTTTTATGTGATATGCACTGACTTAGGCAGTTCTGTCTATAACAACGTCCAACCATGAATGTCATCTTGTGTCTTCGTATAATAACTTGCCTATCATCTTGTTTACAGTCCAGTGCTACCAGGTCTTTGCGTGTTGCTTTGCTATCTCTTGGAGAAACGCTCTTACTGGGTAGTATCTATTTATGAAGCCCTAATCTGATCATATCGTAGCGTTGTATGAAGAGTGATAAAAACTAGTTTTATAAAAAAAAATAATGTATAAATGATGATTTGTTTTTCTCTCTCATTACAGTCCAGTGCTACCAGGACTTTGCATGTTGTGCGGCCATCCCGGGAAACGGAACAAACAAAGAATACGCGCTGCATCTACTCTACCTCTGTGGTGGCGATATCAAGGTAGAGTGCGTTCTCGAATGTTTCGACAGACCGGAAGTTGCCTCATAACACTTTAACTGTGCCGCTCGAACAAAATCTAATAGATATTATAGTTTTGAGTTAACTAACTGATAGCCTAATAACAAAGTTACCGGGATACCAAAAATCATATAGATCAATCTAAAAACGACTTATCTATTTAAGGTAAAAGTAAAAAAATTCACGAAAAGTGTCGATCTATTGAGAAACCACTCTATGAGCCTTTCAACAAAAAGAAAAAAAAAGCACATAGAAAAAAAAACCCATGTTAAACATAAAATAACACACGGTCTATTTTGATGAAATGACATACAATGTTATCTAAAATATTTCAAAAAAAGTTGTGGTGGGATTGACTACTGACCAGTAAGACTTTGGAGAAAACGTATGTCCAAACACGTCCTGAAAAAAAAAACTGAAAAAAATACATTACGATATGATATGTTTAATGAAGCAACCTATTTTGATTTTTCTCATCAAAGAATTTCATGGGGAAGGCTATTTCTTCTCAAGTTTACAATCATAGCGATTGATACAAACGTAAACACTTAATAAACGTCACGTGATTTTTGTTTTGCAGAAAGCGATCCTGCGTCTAATGCAGAATGGGAGCAAAGTGCTCACCTACGAACCTATTGCAGAGTACAAATATCAAGGTCAGTATTTTCGTAACTTCCTTTACATGTAAGACGTTATACTTGATGCTCAGTTTGTATGATTTCCAGCTGTTTAAACTTTTGACATGTGAGTTCATAAATTTGAAGAAAAAAAAATCCTATTTGTCAATATGATCAGCAGTCAATCGTGCAGTTATACTAATTAAAAAAGCAATGTTTCGGTTCCTCCTGTTCGGTTCTTTGTTGATCATAGCCACCCTCCACCCCCCTCCCCCTGGTTTATTGAAAACACACATATCAACTGATTAATGTTATCTGCCTTGACAGAATCTGACGTGTGGAGTGCTGAGGAGATCGAGGCCTACCACCAGGCGCTCATCAAGTTCAACAAAGACTTCTACAATATCTCGCTCGAGGTAAGAAACTAAGTTCTATTTTCAAAGCTACGGTACTGCAAACATAGTCGAATAATTCTGTTGTCCAATTTAAACATCTGCTCAAACTGTCCGATATGGCACATCTCTGTGTTATGTAAAACAGTCATGGTAAGGTAAAACTTTTAAAATTATGCTACAAAATATATTGTATTTATTTTCGCTATCTATCGTCCACGATGGTGGAAATTGCGCTCTTACAATACAATGTAATTTCTAAAAAAAAGTGTTAAGAAAAGTATCGTTTCAAGTGCATTCTGTTATAAACCCTCATGTGCTTACAAAAGCAGGCAGCAATTCGATTTAGCAGTGTGTACAGTCGGGAAAAGGACATGATCAATTTATTAACAGTTAAACGTTTTACCTCTATCCTTTGCATTACATAATGCTTTACATCTTTACTTCAAATCGCTATTTTTTATTATACTTTCTTTTGCCAGATTGGCAGCAAATCGGTGAAGCAGTGTATCGAGTTCTACTACGTGTGGAAGAAGGTGTGTCCGGACGAATACAAACGCCTGCGCATTATTCGCCGCAAACGCAAACGCGAACACGACGACCTCTACGACCTCAGGTCAAAAGGAGGTCAAGGGGGTCAAGACAAAGGTCAAACCAATCAGGAAGCGGCAGTAGCGGGAAATGAGGTCACGACGAGAAATACGGCGTCGCCTAAATCGGGGGTTGCCGGTGGGGTTGGTGCGGTGGCATCGCCAAACAAGGAGAAGACGTATATCTGCCAGTTCTCGTCTTGTAATGCGGTAAGTAATTGAGTTCGTTCGTTTGTATTGATTGCGCAGCTGTTCCGACCCGGCTTCTGCTTTAATCGAAAGTCGTTATAATACGTTGAAGTTAAGAGACATATTTTGAATATTAATTTAAAAGATGTCATGTAACTGCCCTGTAAGAGTTGCTACTTCAAACAGCTGAGTTTACATTTAAAAAGATAACCAGATAAATTGAAGCTGGTATATTCATAGTTCGTCAAAGGAAAGCAGCTCGCAAAGGCTAGCGAAGTTCATTAACTCATTCTGTTCTGTTCTTGCGTAAACTATTACATTTCTCATTTGTACAGACATTCGCCACGCGCCAAGCCCTCAACGGCCACAGTCGCGTGCACAGCGTCAAGCACCACCAGAAGCAACAAGAGCGAGCACGCGCCCCAAGCCCTTACAAACCCCCCTCCTCAGCCCGCGATTCTAGCCCATATAAACCTCCCTCCTCCACCCGAGCCCCAAGCCCGAAACCGCCATCAGCACGTGTACAACAACAACAACAACAACAACAACAACAACAACAAAGAGATGGCAGCCAATCACGCGAGGGCACGCCGTCACGTGTTATTGTGAATCAGTCACGTGATGTCAACATAAACACACGTGATGTCAACATAAACACAAATACACCCTCACGTGATCAAGGACGATCGAGGGAATCGACGCCGAATCGCTTATTTGGCGTTGTGTTGTCACGGGAAAATTCGCCGTCGCCAGCGAATTTGTCGCGACCGGCGTCGAACGCGTCGGCGATGAGCGGTAGCGGTGAGGTGGAGGAGTTTCCGTGTAGGATATGTGGAAAGTGAGTATTTATAATGGGAGATAATTTTGTTCATTACCCTATTATTTGGAAATTAAAATTGTTTTGATCAGTTTACCTTTGGATATCCTAATATAACTTTAATTTTGAACTTGTCTTGCATATGTTGGAAATCGTTACATGTATATTTAAAGCGTTAATAAAATATAAAGGAATATGTAATAATTTATAATGGTTGACGCTTCATTGGATTCAAGCGAAGAGAGTATGTATGAAGATTGTTTATAGGCGTTCATAGGGTAAACCGGTAGCTGAATATCTGAATTTGTCTAAATCCCTCATTGAAAATATTCTAAACCGGAAGAGATCAAACACGTGTACATTTGTGATACATCATTCTTTCAGAGTCTTCTACAAAGTAAAGAGCCGCAACGCGCACATGAAATCCCACAGCGACAAAGTCAACCGAGCGTCACCCAAGCCACCGTCACCCTACCAACAATGACCGAGTTGATCACCCCCTTGGCAAATAGCCACACCACCAGTCAAACTATTCACCCTCATTGGTGCATAGCTGCACCCGAGAGTTGTCGCTTTAGTGCATAGCCGCGACCGAGTGTGTCCGGCTCTTTTGTGTTGATAGCCGCGACTGAAATATGATCGACGACTTGTTTTGGGGCATAGCGGTGCTGAAACATGAACTTGTTGGTATTTAGCCACGCCTTATTGTCTTGTTGTTTGGCCCCATCCCCAAAGTCGTCGGATTTCTAAAATCTCTGGCTGCCATTGATGCCTGGGCACATCTTGGAAAGTTCCAAATAAATGAGCTGAGCGAAAGCGAAAAGATGTACTGGTACTGAATATAGTTGATAGGGCGTCGAATTTTATTCCAATATTGTGTACATTAAAAGGGTTCTGAGTGACAAAAAATATATGTATAATTAACAAGTGCATCCTGTCTTGTCTGGATCTGTCTATGCCTGTTCCATTTTCCTCATCAAAGTTTTTTTTTGTTACCGCATATTTTGTCATATATCAACTTATTACACATGTATTGTCCATGTTAAGGACATGCAAATCGAAAGGCCAAACCAACTAAAACTTGTACAATGGTTACTCAGTCCCGAACCTGCATCTAAGAATAACTTAGAAATACAATGTAATACCATATTTCTCTCGTTTATCTCTGTGTCTTGTAATAGACATGCTAGCCATTATAAATTGGAGTTCATTTCCATTTCAGTTATGTGATCATGACAATACGAATTTACGACACTATTAGTAATAGAAATTTATATTATAAGCATCTATGAAAACGAGCAATCCATGAAAATACATTTTGGATTTATGTTTATGCGTAATCTGAATCTTTGAATCCAAGAAATCTATGTTCATTGTAACTGTGAAAATTATCTGATCTTGATTTGAACGTTATTCATTCACGTTGATAATCATTTTCCCCCATGTGTCTTAAATAATTAAAATACAACCAATGTTTGTGTTCAAACCCCGCCCACAGCTGATGATGTCGCAATCCCTGTTTAACATGCATTTATTTTTTATTTATACCATATGGCCAGTGCTATGATGCGTTTAACTTGGAAATGATATTGACAAAGCCTTTAAAAAGCTTAATCCATTTCGATATAGGTTAAGAAAAAAATATATAATTGAATATGAAAACTATCCTTTATTCGAATGGAGTGCCAATGTGCATTTTGTTTTTATCATAACACGACTCTCGTTAGGTAAAATCTTTGACAACAATGTTTAACTAACTTTTTCTTTTGATTAGTATAGCCACAGTGGGAAATATTGTCTTGCAATGTTTTCAGAAGTATCGTTAATGTATTATCCTTTAGCATAAGTTTCCATTTTTAGAGTGCTTTGTTAAGTATGTTTGGTTAAGTTTTCCTATGTGAGTATTCAAGAATTATTGTTTTGCTAACTGTTGAGGGTAAAAGGTTTGGGAGACGTTTTTTACATATCATAAAACATCATTTGACTGCTTAAAACCATACTTGCCAAAGTTTATGTTTAAATAAAAACAGAACCCTGATATCAATGGATTTGAACAATTGAACTGTAGTGTTTATGTGCAATAAATCGATATGAGCTTTATTCTATCAGACCCATGATATGTAAGTAGAGGTACAACTTTAAATTCCCAGCTGATCGCAGTATCATTTTTAGTCGTCACTAATACTGCTACATGTACATGTATGTCAGTTCAGAGGGGCATATAGAATATAAAATTTGATATTTGCTGGTATTATTATTTGCGAGCTTCGTTATACCAGCCGCCTGAAATTGGGCTCGGGCTCGACACAATCCCGGAGTTCTCTTAAAGTTGTATCTCTGTAGAAGGCATTTTTCAAAAGATATGTTGTGTCCGGTATTTGCTGCAATATTGTTATCTTGATATATGGTTGTTTTGAATCGGAATTTGTTATTGTCTGGATTTATGAGTTGTTGTAGACATAAAAAAAAGTAGAAGCGAAAACCTGTATATTTTCTATCAATGTTGAAAAAAAATAAAATACAACATTAGTCAATGTAAAAGTAGTGGAACTGAATACTGAAAGTGATGTAAAGTAAAACGTCTTCGTGACGCCACTTTTAATTGTGACATAATAATTTCTTTGTGACGTCATTATTTCTTTGTGACGTAATAATTTCTCTGTAACGTCACTGTTAAGGTCGGTTTGTGATTGTTTACGCGTTGCTACGTGTAACTATGGTGTCTTTGTTGCCTGGTGACTGTTGACATATTCATGAATATCTCACAGCTTATTGTCCCGGTTATTTGTTATGTAGATTTTAGAGTTATGATAATCGTATATACTTCTTTCTCACATGGGACATTTATACCCCGATATAGTTTATTGTATATTTTCATTAATCGATTCTGTGTATTCTTTATTCATGTTTTGTTACGTGGTTCAAGAACAGTTTATTTTTTAAAAAGAGCAGAACAAGGTTTTGCAAATGAAATTGTACATTATTTAGAATTATTCTTTTTTGAGAGAAGAAAAACTGCATCGTAATAATTGTGCATTACACATTTTACCTCTTTGTTATTATTTCCACGAAATCAAGAACATAAATGTGTAGGTTGAGTAGGTTTAGTTGATTGTCAATGCTTATTACTTCGAGGAAATATTTTATATTGCTGATAGGTTAATTTAAGATAAGGTAGTGTATATTTAAGATATTTTATATCATTTGTTTAGTGTTAGGCTGTTTTTATAAGCATGCGTTAAAAGCTGATAAATTATTTTTGAAAAATAAAACACTGTGTTAAGATGTGAAAGTACATATCTTCCTGGATTATTTTTGATACTGCTATTTTGATACGTGTTATCCTTTTAATTTTTCACTTTAATGTTCCATTTTGGAGCAATTTGTTTTCAGATGCTTAATAAAAGTCCATTAGGATTTTTCGGATGGCTCTAAAAAACTCAAATAAATACGATCCCTCCCATTAAAAATGAATTGGCTTATCAGCTTTAAACGACGCACTCTGTGTAGATTGTATTTGTAATTATATTAAGACGCATTTAATGTTAGACCCTGTTATGAGATATAGTTACAAATGAGTTAGATAAATCCATGAATCCAATATTTCTTTTCCTAAAAAAGTGAGAGAATATCTACGAAAAACGATTGAATCTGGTGAAATTTTATTTAATGAAGTGCAGTTTTGTAATTCAGGGTATCGATCTAAATTACTTTTCTGCGAAAATTTTTAAACACTTGATTTATTATCAGTTGAATCATACGGATAGTGCCTTTTTCCTTTGTTAATTTCGCACATACGTTAAGTTTTAAAGGATAAGCTTTTGTAAATAACGCCAAAAAATATTATAAATATTTGTCATAGTTACTCCTATGCTTTTGACCCGATCCTTATAATTTATGCATCTAAACTAAAATATAATCAGTGAACCAAATTTTAAACTTATTTGCATCTCAATTTATTAGCATATTCTGTATTCGACTTTATCGATAAAAACGTGTTATCATGATACCCGGGTAACTATGATAGTGCAATAGCCAAACATTGTTTAATGCTTGTTTAACAAGATAACGAATTTTAAAAACTACTATATATGTAAAACTATATTTGATAATTGTTCATATATATATTTGCTTTCTTCATTTTTGCTGTTCAACAAATTGTGCATACATTATGTTGCTAAAATGGTGTCTGTTTTGATGAATCTAGTCCTTCAAATGGTGTATAATAGGCCTGCTACACTGTGGGAGGTGATGCCTTAAACAAACCAGGTTAAACCCTTAGCCCTTTCGGAGCCATGGGCCTATTTTTTAAATGCCCAATCATTGAGAATATTCGAAGGGTTTCTTGCAAAAAGGTACTAACTGTATTAAGTATTTTTTACACTTCATTTTAAATGCGCCACATGACTTATATTCCATGTCATGTGATAAAATCGAGCCTGTTTCTCAACTACAAGAAAAACAATACGACATGTAACCCATATGAGAAATTGCTTTATGCGAAACCATTCAAATGATGTTTCAATCCGTCTTTCTTCAAACAGCGAGAACCCTTTTATGCATTGAGCCCTTCATGGAAAAAAATCCTGCTTGTTTTGGGTAGCTCCCCTTAGTGTAACCAGTACCCATATTCTCCCATTTTAAGCTTAAACTTATTATTAAAACCAATGTAAAATAATGGGGCAAATGTAAGTTTAAGGTTAAGTTTATAGCGGAGAAAATGGGTTCAGGCCTTAATATCTGTGACAAGCGATAGTCGTTGATGATTAGTGCTCTTGTTTTGTGATATATTTTTTGTAGTAGCTTCTTATTATTTTCCCTTTTCGTTAGCTTACTAGTGTAGTTTTATAGCAACTGTACAGGTGCTTATTGTATTAATTATTCTCCTGGCGATTATTGTCAACGAACATTAAGAATCTGAGAAAAAAAAACGTTGCATTTTTTGTTGTAGTTTGGCTTTAATTTGTGATTTTTGTTTCAGTAAAAGAGCCATTATAAGCCCAATTTCGAGACAGTGTGTACATATAAATATCAATGGTATACATACTTCAATTGTCTTTTCGGGAATAAATTGGAATAATAGCGTCCGAAACTATTATTTTTTAAGATTGGTTGTAAATCATGACTGAGATAGTTATATATGATTCTAACTTTGTAAAATAAATTGTGATTAAGATTATTTAAGAAAAATATTCTGGTATGACTTTTTGAAATTATTTGTACGGAAATATGATGATTAAATTTTGATAAAATTGTGGAAATAGTAAAACTTTTAGAAGTTAATAATCTTCAGAGAACGTCGTATGCACTTGCTTTTATTGTGCCGTGTATTGTAATCAGATATTGTGCTTAATGTATGACAGTGTTCAACTATTGGTCACTGAAAAAAAGGAAAAAAAAAACTTATATTATGGTAAATAAACCATGGATTTATAATCTGAAGTCTTTTATTTGTTATTTTGCCCAACGGCTTGCGACGCAAACCTACGTTGATGCAATCATTGCTTGTGAGTTGGTAATGTGGTTAGTTTTTGATGCAGTTAACATTCAACCCCCTTTATGATTCGACAGATCCTTACCAATTCCTTCCATATTAAGACCTTAACCTGCGGAACCCGAGGGGGTGGGGGTTGGGTTGTAGTCTATAAGATTTGCCTCTGACCGTCGGTCCTCTATCGGTCACGCTAAGCTTGTATGCGCCTTATCCACGAGACGACTATGCCGATTCTATTTGTTTTTAACCCCCAGTTAGGGGATATGAAGCATTTATCCTAGGGTTCTTAAACTTCACGCAGTGAAAGAGTATATATATTGCAGATGTGCAACGTCGATTTTATAGTTTGATCGACAAAAAAAAATTGTCGAAATAACGGGGTTCTGAACGAATTTGAGATATTTTGGGATATTTATACAGCACAGAAAAAATACTCGTTTGATGTGACGTTGTGAGTATTACGTTGTGTGGACGAATGTGTAGGGGTAACGGTGTGACAAAGACGTTAGAAAGATTTTGTGAGGAAGACGTTGTGAGATATATATTTCTTTTGACCTGCTTCTTTTAATCGACAAATATGCGTGATAAAGAATGTTTTGCATAGGCTGGGGGCTTTGCATCTTATTCTCGGATGCCTACATGTATGTTTTAAAAAAAGACTGACCATTTTCGTATTTAGGTACGAAGTCTTAGGCATGGTTTTGTACGCGCTAGATATCCGAATGCAAAGGGGAAATACAGTTCGTATGCTATAGATATTTTGTACAAGTAGTGTAGGTGTGCAGATTTCCAAAACGTGCTAGGGCCTGTTCACACGGAAATCGGCAATGAGCGGCAGCGGCAAATAAACTTACATGTTCTTTATAAGATTAGCAGGAGCGCCGCCAGTCCTTCAAAGAACGTATAAGTATATTTGCCACTGTCGCTTTCCGCGTGAACAGGCCCTAAAGCTTAAAAACAACGAATCGAGCTTTTCTGTTGCGTTTTCGAATCGTTTTCGGGTTTCGATAAGGAATACACTATGGGCCAATTTCTTATCTGACGTCCAGACCTGGTTTCGCCCGGACCGCGTCGGGACCTCTGCGAAACCATGTTTTAAACCTAGTTTCTCCAAAAAAACTTAATTTCACATCTTTAGCATGGTCTCGCTCCGGTTCAAGACTTAATCTCCAGATCTCATTGTGCAAACTATAACTTAAGAACCTCCTGATTACGCAGGTTTACGTTATGACGTCGTGGGAGTATATATGATGTCATTTCGATGGGTTTTGGCACAAGTTACCTAGTAACGGACACTTTCAACTGCTCCAAAACTAGGTTTTTCGAGACCTAGTTTCGGACATGATACGAGTCCGTTCCCGCATGTTAAGTCTGGACAGGGTTTGCAGAAACCAGGTTTCACGGAGGTTTGGACGGGCAAAGTTTGATTAATGTGTCATAACAGTCTCGTTGACCAGAAAATAACATAAATTTGTTTGGCATGTTCAATTTACGATTCAATGGATTTACATAATCAATCTACGCACGTCAAACGGATTTTAAAAACTGCACCGTCCC
>LQRL01101672.1:4136-17012 GCA_001703475.1 Hydroides elegans
ACCTTATTTGTTTATATTTTAATTCTTATTAATAATTATTTTAACCTGTTTGTGTTAGATAATGTTCCCACTTTTAGCTTAATGGAGCTGTCATTCCGATTCAGTTTCATGTACCATTTAACTTTCGAATTACATCTGGAAACCTTGGGGTCAAGGATGCTCTAAATTGTATCACTGCAACATGTTTTTTTTAAACGAACTAAAAATGATATTGATATAAACATGACAACAGTTTACAAGAGCTGTAAATTGTTAAATGTTGGACATGGGTCGCGTTTAGAATGTTTTCTTTCAATATAAAACAATTAATTGAAAATTTACTTAGTAATATAATTTCAACCAACGGTTTGACACTTCTAGTGAAGGTTTTTATTCCAAATTATGAACAATGAATGGATAACAAACAAAATTACATAATTTCATCACCCTAAATTCACATGAATAAGTATTGGATTTTAAAAGATTCGCATGCGAAATTCGCAGCAATGTAGTAACTCTGGTATAAAACAGTGTGATCCATTTTGTACGCAGCAAAAGATTCGCACAGAAAAATGGGTCCTGAGCGATCGAGAGATTCGCAGCGAAATTCGTCCGACGAAATTCGCAGCAATGTAGTAACCTCCATAAGAACACATGTGATCCATTTTTCTGTGCGAAATTCGCAGTACGCATTACGCTCAATATGGTATAGCCTTTATCCTCAAGTGTAAATAAGGGCATATTGCTCTTTAATTCTTTCGGTGCTCTACCATAGTTTAAAGATATAAATCTTGCACCTAAAAGCGTGATAAAAGGTCATAAGTGGTTGTGGAAATGAGGTCAGTAATGCTAAATGGAGTGCATTTAGTAATCATAAGATTACGAAATTTACTTATTTCGTGACAGAATTTAATTGAACCATAATGACTCCATCTTGACCTTTAAAAATGCGCTTTTTGGAAAACCGAATAGATGCATATTTAAAGTTCATGTACTTTTGGAAATAAATTGTACCGTTAAGTTCTCATTTAAACGTCACCTTTCTTTATTCTTTAATCAGATAATGAAGGTTATTCACAACATTTGATATAAAACTAAGAAAAGAAAGACATAAAAAAAACTATGTAAACCCATACGAACTGGTTACCTGCCTTTATATGGTAATGGCAACCTTGTAATACTTTGCATAATCTATGGTTTTAGTTCGCCCTATTTTAAAATACAATCTAAATTACATTTTTGTGGTAATATAAAACCATCGTTGAAATTAAAATTTGCTTATTACATTTTTTTTTCTCATTGATTGTTCGAAATACTTTCTCTGATGATAAAATCAGACACACTTGTTATCCCCCGTGAAAACGAGGGGATATAGGGTTGAGCTTGTCCGTCTGTCCGTCCGTCCGTCCGTCTGTCCCGCTTGATATAGGGTACTTTGTGCACGCGAGTTGGATATGAAGGAGTTGAGCTAGAGGTTTTAAATTTTATACACGTATCTCGATCGGTTGAAAATTGTCGATTCTGGAGCACTTTGAAAATTGTCGATTTTAAACTTTTTTTTCAGATGCCAAGCACTTCGTGCACGCGAGTTGGGTATGAAGGAGTTGAGTTAGAGGTTTCAAATTTTATACACGTATAAACCGAGGTCTGAAGTCGTGCCTCGTCAAGGTGTTATCTCGATCGGTTGAAAATTGTTGATTCTGGAGCACTTTGAAAATTGTCGATTTTAAACTTGTTTTTCAGATGCCAAGCACTTTGTGCAGGCGAGTTTGGTCTGAAGCAATTAAGCTATACCTTTCGAATTTTATACACATATAAACCAAGGTCTGAAGTCGTGCCTCGTCAAGGTTTTATATCGATCGGATGAAAATTGTCGATTCTGGAACACTTGAAAAATTGTCAATTTTAATATTTTCACCCGATGTTTAGTACTTTGTGCACGCGAGTGTGGTATGAAGGAATTGAGTCAGAGCTTTTAAATTTAATACACATATAAACCAAGGTTTGAAGTCGTGCCTCGTCATAGTGTCATCTTGATCGGTTGAAAATTGTCGATTTTGGAGCACTTTAAAAAGTAGCGAAAAGTTCATATTCAGATGAGGAAATGTTGGTGATAATATACGATATTATTATTTAAGTACGTGGTATGTGCTTATATAAGCAAACATGCTTATATAAGCATATTATTTTTAGATAAGTGAAATGATACTTTCTTCACTTGTCTCGTCAGCTGCCCTCCGCGTGTGATTTTATAAGCAATCATGCTTATATAAGCATATTTATAAGCGATCATGCTTACATCAGCATATTAATCAGCAAATAAATAGAGATGTGTTAACACTGCGCCTGGTGCATTTGGAATGGGCTTACAAAAGTAATCGTGCTTATATAAGCATATTTGCTATGTAAGTTAAATGATATATTTGGCCTTGTCAACTGCGTCTCATAAGTATCTAGGATGTACTTATTTAAGCATAATTTAATGTAATTAAATTATCGTTTTGCTTCACTGGCCGTCTCAGATGCCTCTCAAAAGCATTTTGGATGTGCTATATGAGCTCGTGCTTATAAAAGCATAAAATCTTTAATTTGAGGATACTTTTGCCAACTGGTCTCGTCAGTCCAAGAGATGTCTTCAGAAAGAAGTGAGTGATGATACAAGATGTTACTCTGTTTTTCTTTCATCACATGATCTTGTTTTTTTGCAAAATAGTTCGTTTTTTCCAAAGTTAATTTTAGTAAAAACTGACCATCCTGCATTTACGAATTGTTGAAGTTCACGGGGGATCCAAGGTCACTGACCTTCTAGTTTGATTTTGCATGTATATTTTTTGCCAAAATTCTCGTTTTCATTGTGTGAATTGCCAAATAGAAACATTAATTTTTATTTTCCCCATATCGGTACATCAGCCAAAACCTCCCTTAGCATGATAATTTTATACCCATTGTGTGGTCGGTGGCAATTTTAAATGGCATACTTGGGAATACAAGTGCAAAACCTGGTTTTTAGAAGCTAAACATATTCTAAAGCTCAAAATTAAAGTTTTATACTTGTAAAACGAACTTATCAGGTTAATTTATTACAACAACTTCTGTCTGAACCTAATTTGCTTAAGATTTTCATATTTACTGTATCATACCATCCTTTTTTCCAGATCGACATGCTCCAAGCCGAAGTGACCGCATTGAAGACCCTTGTCATCACGAGCACCCCGAGCGCCCCCAACCCCCACCTCAACCCCCAAATCACGGCCACCCAAGACACAACCAACCACAAAAAGCAACCAGAGAAATTCGTCAAGGGCCACCGCCGGTCAACGAGCCATCATAATATTAGTCGGGAAATTAGTTTGACCGAGTTGAAATTGCCGCGACCTGGCTTGCCGGGCACGACGACGTGTGGCATCGATGGCGGGGGTGTTACGAGTCAGGTAGGTCGAGATATTTTGCATTTATGGATATAACAAGACTTGACTTAGTGATTATAATTATTTTAAATAATTTCAAAAGCTAAAACTTCTTTGAATGGTCATGTTCCACACCTTTTTGGGTTGCTTGATATATCTGAACATTAATTTTACTTTTTCACAGGCCTTCGGACGCATAAAAATATCTTTACTAATGATAATAATTACATTGTACTGCAATCATATATAATGGATTGTTAAACCCTATATATTAATACTTTGATGACCAAATCAATCTCTGTACCAGCTAAGTATATGTGTCCATTTAATTTTCAGACCCAACGCGAGATCGACCCTGAGTTCTTCAAAGTATTCCAAGGGTGGCGAATGAAACCCACCCTTTCACACCAATGTTCGCTTCTCAAAACGCTATTTCGCGAAGACATTATGCCCTGCATGGCCTTCGCTAATCAAGACGTGAGTATACGCATTGCGGTGGTTTTGGGCTTAAAGTGATTGAGATCAATTTTACGGAGTTAAGTTGCATTTAAAAGATAAATCAGGCAGCATAAAGTTTCCGTTCCCTTCAAATTGATTTGTGTCACCCAATAATATTCTGTAAATATAAGTGGATAATGTGCTTTTGATCTTTAATTTTTTACTTATTTTAAATCTTAATTGTATGCTTTATGATTATGAATAGCTTCTAGGCTTATAATATGGCTCACAAAACGTAAAGGAAAAACAGTTTAAACTATGCCAATACTAGAACAACACAAAAAAGACTAAAGAATTAATACCAGTTTCTATTATTTTCAGCTTGCCAAATCAGTATTAGAAAGCGTAATCAACAACACACTAAATATAGAACCAGTCCAAGAAAAGGATATGTACAGGTAAATACCGTCACTTGCACATTATTGTCAATCACCAACTCTGTCCTTCATACATATATAGGTAACAATAAATTAAGCGATATTTACACAATTATCGTGTTTATTATGCATAAAAGCGACCATAGACTATTTGTAGACACACATGAATTAAACTACTTCTAGGGGGGTAATAACTTATGCACAATCATTAGAGAGTTGCTTTGATGGTCGAATCTAAATGGATATTTGTCCCCAAGGTTAGCTAGACGTGCTAATCAAATAGTGAGTCACCGCAATCAGTTTGTGGGTCACTTACTTTTTGTCATAGAATTAACATTTAATATACAGTTGTTACACAAACAAACAATAAACACCCAAGTATGCTCATTATTTCATTTGTTGCGTAAAAACAGTATATTTCATGCTTTTTCTATTGAAAATAGTGAGTGACCCAAAAACTGATCATGACTCAAAAACTGATTTTCCCTTCTATGTTCCCAACAAATCAGATCTAATGCTATTAGAGGCACTAACTGATGCTTTTAATGTCGCAAATATAAGTTGGTCAGCATCATCCAGGACAGTAAACTGGTCATTTATAAATAGGCATCAATTCATTATAGCCTATTGTAGTTGAATAATTGATTAGTGAAGGTAGCCATTTTGTAAATATGTAAGTGCTGTTTACGCTTCTATTGCATTTCTATGCTGAAGGCCGATGGATAAATGTCTTTAAATGATAGAAATCAATTGGAGGGCTTCATATAAAAAAATGTTGTAAATCATAAAAAAAAATAGGCCTATATATCAAGTAGTTTATTGGTCAAATGAAATGAATTATCAGTAAAACAAATCATAAACTTAAATGTTAACAAATGAAATTAGCTTTTATTAATTTATATATAATATCAAATAACATGGAATTTAAATTACTAAAACAATCTTAGTTAGAACAGGAAGCCGGTATCTTCAAAAGATCCCTAACAATAAACATGTAGTCTATCCGTTAACTGGATATTGAGACAAAGTCATTATTCATACTTGATTGACTTTGTATTTTATACCATATCTCATGATACTTGCTCATGAAAGCACTTTTAACCAGTTAAAAGCTTGGTTAATGATGTTATGAATTTCTCAAATAAAATACGTAACATGAAGGTTTGTATCGTTAAGACATGCCTTCTGTATTGCCATTTATACCCCTAGATGCTTATGTTGAATTGTCCGATTCGATTAGTTTATATGCTCATATATATGTAAACGAACATATCGTAATTGTAATAATATTTGTATTTGCTTAAATGAAGTAGGGTATGTGAATTGTTTTGTCGAACTTAACCATGTGTTAAGGTTAATTGATTGCTCTTTGCTTGAATTATGAACAGATTAACGTTGTATATGAGTTTTTGAGTAAATGAGTAAATAAATGCGACGCTTTTGTTTCGTCTTTGTGAATATTCAATTGTTCAAGGAAATGCACTAAACAAAATTAAGTTATCTACACTGTTCTCCTGTCGTTTTTCTTTGAATACCATTAACCTTAAGCATTCGGTAATTAATGCGTCGAATATAAGCATAGCATTTCTCTATTATAACGTTACATTTCCCTAAAGCCTTGGTTATGAAAAATGGAATGCTGAAAAACGTGTTTAAGTGTTATACTTCTGGGACCCCTGTTGCCAGTTATACTTTAATATTTTATTCTTTTATCAGCAGGATCCAAAGAAATGCTAAGTCTTTACTTGGAAAGCCTTTTGTTAAGTTCATAGTTTTGGATTTGCCCTGCTGAATTTCGCAGATCATTCATTGAGCGTTTAGTTTATGTAGTTTATCGAATTATTTCTTTTGTCAGAACTGTTCCGGTCGATATTTCATATGAACTCACAGCCGTGTTCTCATTTTCTCATATACATGTACCGGTATATTAATTGCTTATATTTTCTTAAATTTTACATATATTTGTTATTTATTTGCAGGAAATGCGTATTGACGCAATGCAATAGTATATGCAAGCACCGAGTCAAGTTAAAGGAAGGCGAATCCTTCATCTACGTGTCTCATATAGCAAGAAATCGGGTAGGTGTCTTCCAATTTGACCCAACATTTTAAATACGAAAAGTTTTGTGGTCTAATTTTGTACTGATTTTCATAAAATGGAATGTTTCTCATGACCCATTATGACTGCATCGGGCTGTTGGGTATTTATATAAAAAAAACACAGTTTCATAAGTGATGGAAAAGCCTGGCGCACTGGTCCTATAATCTATTAAGTTCGAGATAAAGTTATTCAACATAAGGTATATCGTGCGTCTCTTCCAAAATCGCGTTTTTTTTTTTCAATTTCGTTAAACAGCAAATGAATGGTAATATTTGTATTAAAATAGTTGTAAAACTCATGCTTGTGTTTCTTTTTGTAGATTGCTGCAGTTTGTGATTTATTCACCTATCTTAGGTATATTGTGCAAGGCTTAGTCAAAAGTAATGGTAAGTGGACCGTTGTATTTTTGTTTGAACGTCCGATTGAATTCATTTACATTGATGTAGCTTTTAAAAATATCGAATTTAGCCTATATAACTCAAATTTTTACTACAGATATTGTCACTTGAAAGATGTTATATCAAGTTTTTTCCTAACATACTAAGCACAAACATTTGTAAAAAATTGACGACTGATTAAATTACTGTAAGAACTTATTATAAGCAAAATGTTTCCTTCCCCGATGAACAACTTCGAAATTTAAGGCTTTTTCAGTGTGTATACCCATGTGGATCTGTCATATTGGTTCCATATCCTAATTCTTTGAAGTTTGATATAAAGCCTATAATGTGTTATTTTTTTCAGAAAAAGACATTTACTGGGAAATCATTCGGTTGCGGAAACAAATGTGCCTCGCCAAACTTGGATATGTGTCCTAGAATTCATTCTGGATTCACCACTCTCAATTAGAATGCAAACTGTGAAACTGAAATTGAATCAAACGATGGAAATGCATTTTATAGACATATTGGACTGTACTTATCGGTTTACAGCATATGAGTGCACCATAGTGATTCACTGGTATGAATGAGTGCATGAGGAGTAATGGATAGAATATGTAGAAACATATACATGTAGCAACATATTGATATATGATGGACAGAGTAGCCAAGTAGTTTATATGCCTTGAGAAGATGTCATTACAATGTACATAAAAGGACACTTCGTTAATGAAAACGCATTACGTAGAAAAAGGATGCAAGGCTCGTTTTCCAAACTGGTGTTGGAAATGTGAATAACGGGTGCTCACGCGATATAAGCCCTCGTTAAATCATTTTTACTTGATCTTAATATTGAGTTTCCTAGCAAACAAAGGAATTAATGTGTGTATATTTCTTTCACATCTGAGTTTTAGTGCGGTGTATTTTAAGTCATTTGATGCTTTTATAGACAACATTCAATGCAAAATATATCGAATGTGCTTTTCATCATTTTATTTCAAAGTGTCAAAATACATAGAAAATGCTATGATTGGCATTTCTATGTACGAAAGCGTTGTGTTCTATGTGATCTGACGTACATTCTAATAATAAACCATGCGGTGATATTGTAATCTGTAGTCGGCCTACATGTGGATAAGTTATGTTTTCATCAAAAAAACATGCAATTTATAAGAAAAGGCGCAGAGCTTTATTTAAGTTGCTCAAAGTAACTATATAATCTAATATTGGTTGTAATAATATTCATTTGCTATATGTAAAATGTACTTTTCCCTTTTTCATTTAATCGTTTCGAGCGTTATATCAAAATGCATCCTGTACGTATCTGTACATGCCATGGTGTGAACTTTTTGGAATATATGCGATATAATGGAAATACAAAATAGGAAATTAGTTTTATATTTTTGTACTTGAATACATGTATTGTTAAATATTGTTAAATATATAAACAGAAAATATCGTTTAAAACGATCGAAAATCATCTCTATTTTTGTATTTTTGGTGGAACTGTAGAATTTATGTTGTTATGACACTATGGTGAAGTTGATAGAAAAGCTGTTCATATGCAGGTGAGGATATATTTGTACAACGATGTAAATCATATAATACATGTACTCTACCAAGTTTAAAATATTAAAAGGAGTTTGGGCAACCCGATGTTATAGCGATCTTGCTCATACCGAAGCGTTTGGTTGTATGTGGTACATTTCCACTGTGTATGTATGGAAATGAATGTGCAATATTAATTATAGTATTAGAACAAACGATTTTAGAGTTACTATGTATATAAGACTAGGGAAAAAGTGAAGATATGTGATCTGAATTATTTCATCTTTTCCTTAATACGCTATTATAGCTTCTAGCCAGAGACTTTTTTCACCTCGTGTGTAATTTTGATACTGTTAAAAGAAAGAGTTTGTTGACTTGATTATTTTATCACCTCTTCATATTATAAAGTTGCTTTCCTTTTCACAAATATTCTTTTTTTTTTCGATTAACCTGATTTTTTTTTTCGAAATAAATATTTTATTCAAAATTGCCTTTATATAATTTTCTTGCTTTAATATTTCATCTTTCATTAAAGATTAGCAACACGAGTTTTTGTTTATTTGTTAAACATGTATTTCGAGTTTGATATATCGGTAATAAATATTTGCCGCAATTTCACACATATATATCTTAAGATTTGTCTCTCATATTGCTTGTTAGAGACCTCGACCATATGTTTCGAATCAAAATAGCTTCAGATATATTTTGCATGTTTATATTTGTATTTATTTCTACAATTAAGTGAGTCACAAATAGTCAAACTCTTAATCATAACTTTGAATTGTACAGGAAATATTTTAAAGATACTATATTAGGTACCTTTTGAATGCGCCAAAATGTATACTTCTATAATGTTTGCAAAATGCAATCGTTCAAATAAACTGTGTAAGTGATATTTAGCGTTTCTTTATTATTGGGGTGTCCCTATTGTGCAACTCCACATTAACAAATATAAGGTCCAAGCCTTGATTTGAGTTAAAATCCTTCAAATGAAAAACAAATCTTAAAATGTAGATAAACAGAAAATGTTTTTAAGAGTCAAGATGCCATCCGCACAGTTTCAACCAGAATCGACTTATTTTATTTTGTTTTGCCTTCAATATCATAGTATACCATTTTATTTAAAAGGATATACTTACTTAACCAAATGAACCTTAAACACACATATTTTTGCTCTATCAAAACACATTTTGCATCGAGATTGGTAACTAAAATGCTGAAAAATATAAGTTAAACAAAAAAAGAGGAATAATCATTCACCGGCATTTTCCAATGTCGTAGAGCATTTAATCAATATAAATAATTATCCATATTACAATAAACTACAGGTCATCCAGATTTCAGATACATGAAACTGGACATTTTCAAGTTACATTATTTTTATGAATAGTCTAACTTAAACTTGCAAATTATCGTATAGCAAGACAGTTTTTCAGCTTTCGTCGTCCTTGTATAGTTAATTATTTCTCACCTCAATCACCAAAATCAATGCAAACACTTAGAACTAAAGGACTGTAGTCTCAAAATACAATCATGTTATTGGCAATAGACGGTGTATTCGGTAATTATTTGCCTGGCAAAAAATCACAATATTGTTATCGGAATACTCTTTTTGTCGGACGATCGATTGTATGTGTACCCTTCAAGATCCGGATAAATACAGTGCCAAATTTCACTCATGGGAATTATGCATTATCTAGTGACACAATTTGCGTTCTTACTGTAGAGTGTGTGAAGAGTTTGTTGAACTAAGTTATTAAGTTAGTTAGGGATATGGTTATTTAGGGGGTATATGGAGAATAGAGTATTCGCCTTGTCACCCAAAATACATGCACAAAGATAGAAACATAACGTCAAAATAATTTGAGATATTTATAACGAAAAAGATAATCGCTGCTTAGGATAAACGAATTTATAAATGATGTAAATATTAATCCGATGTTTGATTGTTTAGGAAAACAGACGATTTTAAAAACAATGAAAATGGAATGTTGACCATAATGATTCTTTGAAATAAAACTACAAATTAAATTGGCTACAATGGGCTGTTGTGCATCCGAACCAGGTTCGTATATCATAATATCTTTGATATTGTCAGATAGATTTTAATTTGAAAACTAAAACAAAAGAATAGTAAATGAATACATGTAGTTTTATTTTACTAATCGTTGTCAATCAACCTTATATACAGGTTGAAAGAGAGAACTGTATTATTTGATTGGTTGGCATATTTTAATCAAAATTTTGACGAATTACTCAAAATGTTATATAACCTTTAACATACAAGTTGATGTTGACCATTAAGAGTCAACATTAAATGTAATTAAATCTCGTCAACATGAAGTGCTCGGGTCCTAAGATTTACTTCGAGTTATCCGTGAATTCGAGTTAACCGTGATATAAAATAACGACGAGGAAACTTTAAAATCACTCTGAGTTAACGTGTATTTTGAGAATATCGTGTTCGAGTTAACGAGGTTAACCAGATTTTACTAGCATTTTTTGTTGCATTTCCCCCATTAGAAAAACCATGGACCCCGTCTCCACCTCCTCCCCAGAATGAGGCAATCCATGTGCCAACGGACGACGACACCGAGGATCCCAGAACCATACTGCTTATTGTAAGTCATATTTTTTTTATCAAATGAAAAAGGTTGAAAAGGGCCAGGAATTCTAAAAAAGGGCGAAGAGACGAGATTTGGAGAATGAGTACTGGTGGCTTCTTATAGTAAGTCGTAATAGATATTCCTTAAATGAAAAGGTTGAACATGTTACAGGGATATGTTTCAATTAACAAGGTTTTCAACATGTAGAGTTTAAGTGGTCCCATCCTAGAACCAAACCTCTTATTGTAAGTCAGAAATAGAAATTTCAATCAAATTGAAAAAAGGTTGAAAATTTAGTTTTGAAAAAGCAAGAGATCTTCAGGAGACTTCTACGTCATACACACATATTTACAAGTTTAATACATAGATTTCTACGTGTTTTTTTTTTCACATTTTTTGTCAGGCATTGCTACGATTCACAAAAGCCGCAGATCCCAACTTTTCTGAAGCAAAGCTGAGACAATTCTGTGGCAGCTATGAGCACAACTTCGAAATGAAAATCCTGCCGGCCGGCAAAGTACTCTTCAGAACCGACCGTATGTATATGGAAAAAGGAATTGTTTGCTCTTTTAGATATGCTAGACCTATAGTATTAATAATTTTAAATATGTAAATCTGGGAAATGCTTCCAATGTGGCCAGGCCCTACTGTGCAATTTGTTATGGAATACGTCGAATTTTCATAACCGTCTTCCTCAGCGAATGTTTATACCCTTTAAACGAGCCCCAAATGACACCAGTCGTGGTATTATGCGCACCACCCAGATACTTTCCATTTAAGTTGGACCAAACGCAATTCCTAAACCACCAGCCTCCCTCATTTTTAATTGCACAGTTTCTTCTACCGTTGAGATCGTTATCATTGTCATACGTTGTAAATTCCATCTGATTGTGATGTGTAAGAGAGTCTCCTTTTCGGCCACTGTAGTCTCCAACCTCGAGGCGGTAGTTGTCACTTGCATCTCCAATCTGATTATATTACAAAATAGCGTATTATTAGTCCACCGCCGCCGCGTTAGCGCGAAGCGGAGGACTATAGTATTCAGTACTGTCCGTCCGTCACTACGACAAATAATTGAGCTTTCAAAATATTTCGTGTTTTATACCTTCAATGGGATAAAAGGACCAGCGAAGATGCCCGTCGGGTCGCCTGTCGACACCTTGGGCACTTCATTGTACAGACAGGATCTAGGCTATCCCTAAATGGATTTCGTTTTCCTTATTAGAGATGTGTTTTTCTACAAAGATAGTTTTTTTTCCAAAAAAATCTGAGTTATGGACTCATGATGCGTGTATATTGATGAAGGTTTATTAGGACGAGAACTCGGTTATCCCCCAATGGATTTCGTTTTCCTTTGGCACATAGGAAAAAACATATTGGACATGTGTCGTTTGGGATTATTTTTCAGAAATGTATTTATCTTACCGTGTTGCTAACCCTGAAAATTCCATATCGGGCATTTCCGGTCTTGGTAGGCTCGTCGAAAGACTCAAGATAGACAAACAGCTCAAAATCGCCAAGTTGTAGAATTGTTGACAAATTTGACAGACCAAGCCAGTAGTTGCCTTCAATATCTCCAAAGCCCTCAACATAATCATTCCATCCTCTAGGCGAAACATATTTTAAAATTAGATGAAAGGCATGCAGCAGAATATATTAAACATGAGTGCATATACGGGTATAGATTAATAAGCCTAAGTTCATAAAGCTACCCGTTGAGATATCAGATGATTTTCATGCAATGAGGTAATGAAATGTTTGGCATCTATAGACGTTATCAACCATTTTCAAAAAACGTATTACACATACCTGTAAAAATCAACGGAAGCGTCCACTCTTCGTTGAAAGACCAGCCATCCACCACTCTCAGATCTATCGGTGGGTAGTAACTTGTATACATGGGTGCTGCTACCCCCCCCCCTCCCCCCCCCCCGGGGGGGGGGGGGGGGGGGGGGGGGGGGGGGGGGGGGGGTCCCTTTT
>LQRL01101695.1:4278-17731 GCA_001703475.1 Hydroides elegans
TTTCTATCACGGTTTGTTAGTAAAAAACAGCTCGAAGAAGCCTCCCTTGTGTCAAGGCCCTAACGGTGGACAATATATGCTATTGATTGTATTTATAATTACAATTAAAGTATAAATTTCAATTCAACTGACTCTGAGATGATACACCTTGAACTACTGACACAGATTCACATAATGTAAAAAAAAAATCCCCCGAAAATTTAATACATGTCATATACCTTGCACTTTATGTTCAAGAATTGTTGAAAAAGCAGTGTTGCTAAAATACAATACCCCCTTACAGGGATGCAAGAAGTGCTGTGTTATGAAGAAAAAAACTGTTTCAAGGACATCGTTTCGCGTGCTTCATATTTCAATTTCATGGGTTCTGGGTCGTAAAATTTATTCATGTCATCTCCAAAAATGGTATTCATATAACTAGGACATATGAGGGGTGTTCTCGGTGAAAAAAGAGTTGAAATTAGGCGTTTTATAAAGGTGTATTTTCTGAGGCATCGCATATGCTTATTTTCCAATTCCACCGTGAAAAGTGTGTGCAGGCAACAATTAATGTTTTGCCTGTTCGTAGGCCTAACTATTTCAAATGCATTTGACACCACAAGTCCTGATGCCACACCTGGGAACGACCGTTTATATACTTGTACATTATTTAATTGCAAATAAAAATAATATTTTTATATTTATTGAAAACCTTTTACATTTATTTGATACAATATACTGGGAATAATACAATCGTAACTATAGAATCTCAGTGACATTTTTCAAAATCAGGAAACAAACAAGAAATTCTTTGCATGACCCTCTCACTGCGTGCACCTGATTTTTAATAACCAAACGATGAATGCTTTGAATAATCGGATGTTGATAATTGCTAACAAATGATATCGCGTGGTTTGATAATTTAAAGGACCTTTTAGATGCAGCTTAATTTCAAGTGCCAAGTGATACAATCCACAAATTATAATCCTTGGCCGTGTACATATGGCACATATGTACATACTTGAATTCATCAATTGATTTATTAAGATTTAAAATGAAAAGTGAATATAACATTGCCTAATTTTGGTGCCGTTTTTCGCTATGTTTTAGGAAAGCAGTAATGAAAACCGAAAGATGAAGGTCTGGGTCATGGCAAGTTCCCGGTCGCAGTCATAACCCCAGGCTCGAGATAACCGTCCAGTGACCCCGTGACCCAAATTTAGACGCCATGGAGCGAGAACGCATGCGTCATCTTATGACCAATGCGGTCCTGGACCTATGGAAGAAGGAAACCGGAAGCCAGGCACCTGTGGTGATCGAGGGCACGATATGTATCACCACAGCGAGCGGGCGTACGACGGTCATTCAGGTATCTGACCGTTTCGCTGGCCCTGTATCGGAACGGTTACAAGAGCGAAATGAAAATAATAACTATGAGCATCGCAAAGTGCATGGTGAAAGAAACTCCAATGGACCGACAGTGGATACACAATCGTCTGCGCAAGCCATGGCCGCGTATCTTGATGATTTATCGCCCGCTTCGTTGGTGTCTCCCCCGGCGGACACGTCCGTTGCTATGGGTAGCAACCATGAAAGTCGACCGGCGTCAAGGACTTCACAATCACACAATAGTGATAACGCTACTCAGGAGAGTCGGGCACACCACGACTCAGGGATCGAACTCTCGTCGACAAGTCATCACGACTCCCATAGCAACGAAAGCTCTCACCATAGCAACGATCTGTCGACATCAAGGAATGAAAACGAATCTATCTCTAGAAACAGGGAGGATTCAAATGACTCTTTGAATGACAGTCAACATAGTAAAGGGGCAGGTCCCGTTTGTGGTGGCACTGGTTATTACACGCCGTCTGGTAAGAAAAGCGCGAACAATCGAGAGCAGGAGCACGATGAACAAACAGACAGTTTCAATGAAACCTCAGGGATGGATACGACTGAAGAATTCTCAGTCAATGATAATAATATAACAGGACCTTTAATGAGCACGCCTAAAAACTATATGCATCGTCGTGAAAGCAGGGACTCGATTATCGACGCCCATATGGACGATAATAGGGAGGATGCGCCAAGATCGTCTGCTCTTGATTTAAGCGGAGTTAAACGCGATGCTGATGATCTGGCTTTGTCTCCGCCCCATAGCTACACGGCTCAGGTACGCGATGTCATACGACAAAGACTGTTAGCACAAAAGTTCGCCACAAACCAGCTCAAAATCACATCGACACAGCTCAATGATTCCATGCATGAAAACAGCGTGGATTTGAATTCGCCTCCGGTCCCACCGCTTCCTTCTAGAAACGGATCATTGTCAACTTCGGAAAGTAAAGAATCATCTCCCAGTGATAGCCTTCCACCCGCCTTATTGTCTCCATTTCCCGGTGCACCACCTCTCCTCTCACCGGAAACCAACCCTCTTATGGTATTTCCGTTTTCACCATTCATGCCTCCGCATAGTAATTTACTATACGCGGGTCACCTCCAGGAATTAATGCAGCGCTCCATGGCAGCAGGCCTTGTGCCACCACCTCCACCCAGCCCCAAAACCAGTGAACGCCCCGCCTCCGAACCCGCCTCCACGATGACTCCGCCCACTCCGGATGTATTCCCCTCGACGCCAGACAAACTCTCGCTTTCGTTCGACGGTAGACCCAGTGCACAATCCAGTACAAGTAACAGCAGCAGCAACAGTAGTAGTAGCAGCAATAACGAACCGAAAACCTACTACAAATGCGAGTTTTGTGACAAGACCTTCCTCTTCAAATCGAAATACCAAGAGCACTTGCCCGTGCACACGAATGCCCGCCCATATCAGTGCCGCTTATGCGCGCGCACCTACAAATACAAATACGACCTGCGCGTTCATCTGCGCACTCACTTGGGCATTCCCACCAAGTCGACCCTGTGCCCGTTCTGCAACGCCAAGTTCGACAGCAACAAACTGCTGCGTCAGCATATTAAGGAGGCGCATCGTGAACATCACACGGCGCTCACCGAGGAGCAGGTGCAGATGTTCGATGCCATCTAGCGGTTTGATCGAATGGCGGTTCTGGGGTATAGGTGGCGCCACTGAGTAGCGGTAAAGTGGGGACGGGTTGTTTAAAGTATTTACCGGTATATATTTGTAAAATGGTAGGAAGAAATTCAGTGCTGGGTCGGGGATCGTGGGTATTTTGGTAGTTGGAAATTGCAGTTACGATTCACAGTTGCTTTTAAATTATGTGTATACTAGCCCATCGTGTTAATCAACTTGAAATTATCCTCCGTTAATTTGTATAAAGGGTAAACTTAAAAAGGAACATGTTGCATTTGATAAAAAGTTTTTATCATATCAATCTATGTATTCTACAGATACCTCAAATCTGGCATTGATTAATTTACAAATTGAGATTATATCGCTTGAGTGGCATTGTTTGGTATTGAATATTTTCTTAGAGTAGAACGTACAAGAGTGAATCGATAAAGCTTACCCGGTATGTTAATTGCTCCTTGCATTTCGTAACAGAAAGTGTGCACTTATTTTTTACAGCACTTGAAAATATCATGAGATTCCTGAGTATATATTGTACGGAAAATGTAGGTGAAGTGGTATCTTGAAATAGTGAAAGAAATCATTAAATGTGTGATTGGTGACATATCTGTACATATAAACAAATTATTTTTATATAACTCGGAGTGATCTTGTTTGATTACTGGTCTTCCAGCTGCGTCTTCCAGGCACGCTATCACTTGAAGGGGAGGAAGGGGTAAGGAGGGGAAATAGGCAAGGGTGTTGGATTGGAGAAGGGGACTTAGCTTTTTGCATAATATAATCCAGTATGTTAGACTTTTTAAGTATCGTAATTTTCGTTCGATAGTTTAGAAATTAAATTAAAAATAAGGTTTTAAATGTACTATATTTAAGGACCTTCACTTGAAATAGCGAACAAGTAGATTCAGTGGTCCTAAAAACATGTTAATAAGGCCTATGAATGCAGTCACCTATATTTTGCAATCAGAATGATTTATACGCTTGACTGTCATTTTGCAGTTAGCTATTTCTATTGCCCTGAATAACAGTTGGGTTTAATCAGTTGTTCTATCGGCCGATTTCTATGCACTTAGACATATGTGGGTCAAAACGCTTTCAATGTTACGGTTTGAATGTCGTTGATTGTGTTTCTCTGCAGTGCTGTACAGTCCAAAAGCTAATAAGCGCTGCTGATCAATGAAATTAGAAATCTATTTCGAGCTTTTTTTTACAGTGAATTTACTAACAAACAGTGCTGGGTGAATTTTATTTTGCGTAAACCACACATTTCTCGGTAAAAAAATGCATTTGAAGCGTCAATATTGAATACAGCAAACAAGACTGTAGATTGATACAAGATTTATATGTTATATAGAAAAAAAACGATATTTATGAGAAAGCCTGAATAATGTTTAGCGTAGCGAAATCGAACCGTCACGTTCCGGTTATCTTCATCCCAGTTTAAATGAAACATTGTGATTAGCATATTGAACAAGCAATGTACCACATCTACAAAAAAGAAGGCTGTGTTATAAATTGTCAGCGTTATTTCTAGATGTGTCCTAATTTCCTGAGCTCAAGTATGTGCCTTGATAGTAAATTATTCGTATTTCGAGAGCGTCTCTATTTTTAGTTCACACTCTTATTGCAAGAAACCACGTGATTCGAAAATACAGTTCTAGGTTACTGTGTTACTGTTAGGTACATAGCACAGGAGCGGTGTTAGGACAGATATGGGGAGAGGATGGCCAGATATGTTAGGGCCCTGTGATCAGTATGTGAAGGATTCTCAGTGTTAAATCCTGGATAAAAAAAGTCCCTCGAAAAAAAATAGGCCCTGCTTACATTAAAAATCGCCAATTGTAATTTTCACTGTATTCTTTGTTTAGAATCGCAAGCAGCGACAAGATTATTGCTTGAAATTTCTTACTCTTAGTCTTGCAAAAAATGAGAAAATCGCTCATTGTATGTTAGCAGGGCCTTAGAGTTTCTCTAATGTCAAAATATGTTTTTAAACACACAAATATGTATTTTTTTCATATTTCAACTATGCACATATCTAAAATCATTTCCTGGGATGTGTACATGATCGTTATGGTTGTTAGATCTATACACCTGATTGGTTTATAATTTATGTCCTCGTTTTAGCTCGAATTCGATAAAAAACGCAATGGATTTTTGCTGACCATATGTAAAGTTGGTGGGTATTTTTGTCATTTTACATATTGCTGTCGCAATTATTTCATAACTTTAATGAAACTGAACATAAATTGCTGATCATAATTTGTGCAAGAGAAAAGGCTTATTGTGGTGCGAAAAATGTTCATTTGTAGTTTATTTTTCTTTCACCTGACAGTCTTTTTTAAGAATCCTATTGTAAGAGATAAGTGGAGATGTACATGTATATTAATTTGGTATCATCTTTACTTTTTGGACTTGACTTAATAGATTTAGATGGTTTTATTGTTGAGTAGTGATGTCTCATAATTGTACATAAATAGGCGAGGAAATATAAATTGTATAAATAGATGTTAGTTTAGTGTATTAAGTTGAGTATTAGAACAGTAGAGTACAAAATATTGAGATTATCCCAAAACAAGTGAATTGAAAATGAGTGTTTCAGTGAGAATCTGTGATACAAAGAAAATTCTATATGTTTTACATTCCTCCAAAATATATGCATTTATAGAGAGTGAATAGCGAAGATGCGTTTTACGATATATAGAATTAGAGAAAAAAGTAATTCGCAGTGTCTAGGGTCAGAACTCAGTTACTTAAAAGGGATTAAGCATGAGTGCCTTAGGGCACCAAAGTCAAATTGACCATCCCCTGAAATACGACCCCCTTGAAATGCCACAAAGTTCATGACACGTATGTATGACAATTTGAAAGGCTTCAGTAATTTTTATTCGCGGCTCACATTAGTTTGGTAAAAAAATGTTCAGAAAATTGGGGGGTTTTGGCAAGAAAATACAACAAAAGATAACGAGTGAAAAACCTAGGAATGACCTGAATTTGGGGCTTTTTTACGCACAAAAAACCTCTTACCTCGAAAATACAGACATTCTCTCACGCGTGCCTAGGCAAACATAATAGCCGCCGTCCCACGACCTCATTATGTGCGGTAACTAAGCACGCTCGTCGTCCTAGCAACGCTAGAGGAGGTAGCGTGTCATGTGGGGGTCGCGCAAATGAGCCACACCGCCGTCGCGCCCGCTTAGGCCTCTAATTATTGGTGCGCTTTTCAAATACATATCTGTCGTGAAAAAGCTTGACAACGACTGAGGAAGAGGGTGTATATTATCTCTTTGCATAGCTATAATTAAGGAATGAATGAAGAACGGAGAATGGGTGGACTCACACTCGCATACAGCAGGGTCATTCGCATGGAAATGTCATTTGTGGGCTGAAATTGGGCTTTCATCTCTTGGGGGCAAGATTTCGGTTTTGCCATCTTCAAACGTAGAAACAATGAATGAAACCATCCAGTTGCCTGGTAAAGAAATTACGCAACCCATTTTTATGTTTTGAGTTTATACACTTTATTTGATATATTGAAATATTTTTGATTCAAGTTTTTTTTTTTAAGTTTGTTATGTCTTAGCGTATTCACATACAACTAACTACCTCTGACGACAAAATAATGCCGTTTTGTATTCTAGTTGTTATAGGTTATAGGTTTTGTTGCTATGAAAAAATTGCATATGCTTTCCGTATCGTCAATGCATTCACACATGTTCTATCGTCTATTTCGTTGTATGGTGTATAACGCATTATCATAATTATCTCTCGTTTGCCCTGTCTCATTGTTTCTTTGCCAACCTCTCCATATAAATTAATCTATCTTTCTCTCTAGCTCTCTTTCTCCCTTTCTCACTCTTAAACTCTATCTATCTCTCTCTCTCTAACCTTTATCCTACTCTATCTATCCATCTATCTTAACTTTAGGTGTTGTATATGATTTTCTCTGTTGGTTGTCCCTATATAAAATACCAATTTAATGCATTAACTTTGTTGATTATTTGTTAAGTGACAATTCACTTGTTCTCTGACTTTTTGCTATTTTACAGCTTAAATTTCTAAGTTAATGCATTGTACATCATATTAACACTGTGCGTGCGTTTATTGTATGTGTAAAAAAAACACAGAGGATTTATGGGCATTAAGCTGTATTACTGTTACATAGTTATATGTATTTACCATATATTATTGTGCATTGAAATTTATGCTTAAAAGATCTATTATCTTTGATATATTTTGTACACAAATAGACTTGAGAAAGTAGTGCCTTGTAATGCTAGATTATTTTACTGCAAAATGGTTGTGAATTGTAGATACTTGTTTATTCTTAATATATGTAAAATTGTAAATACTAGCTCATGTTTGTTGTTGCTACATTAGCATTTGATATCTCAGCATTAAGTTTTTAGAGTTTTAGTTGTTTCCGATTGTCCAGAAAGTTCAAATGATGGAACAAGTTCATTGAATTTTGACGCTTGAAAGAGTATAGGTTGTCTGTATTTGAGTAGGTTACCTGAAGAAAATTCAGAAAATTTAGTTCGAGTATTTCTCATCGTTAACTAGATTATAGTGCTAGGATCCATACATTTAAAATAATCTAGATTAATTAGTGTTAGTAGTCTTGTTTTTTTTTTATAGAAAAGTATTGGTAACTGCATTTTTAGTTTTGACTCGCTGTTGACTGTTTTAAAAGATTCTGTTCGAAAATTGTATAATAATGGTAACTGCTCGATATTGAGATGGTCCCCGGCATAAACCATAATGAACCCTTTGCTTAATGATAATATATGCGTTCCACCGCAGTTCTTTCTCAATATAAATAAACCTCATGCATAACTTTGATAGACCTGGATCGAGCAAAGACCTGGATCCATAATGCACTCACGAATGTATGAATGCCTTGAATTTGACAAATAAGAGCATTGGTTAAAATATATTCAATTTTGAACGATAAGATATATTTGAACAATATCTTTGAGTAAGATATTGCACAAGTTGATTTCATCGTCTACTAAAGTATTGAATTATGCTTCAATTAGGTTGAGAAAAGTCTTGCCATATCAGTTTTTGAGTTTTGTTATGTTTTAATTGGGTATTGATTTTGAAATCACCTTTAATGAGGCCAGTATTTTTATACATATCGATAAAAGAAATTTTAGAGTATTTTTATATCTTGATTAAATACCGAAGTGAATATTGATGAATGGTTGATAATTAAACAATCATTTTATTAACCTTATATACCTCTTATTTTTTTGGCATTGTACGTAGATTTAAGGCATTGAAATGACCTATTTCTTTGGTTTCTTGAAATGATTCGGAAAAACAACTTTCGCTTATACAATGTATGATGCTTCCATTAATTTCAAAACCGGTTAAGTTCATATTGATTTTTTATGTTTAAGTGCATTTTTTAATGCTATATAACGTTTCGGGATTGAAATTGTCATTACAAGTTCGCATGGAGTTAAGGGTTTTCATCATTGATTTAATCATATTGTGTCTTATTTTCTTATGAATATTCACACCGTTACATTCCTATATATCGATTATCATAACAAATATATTAATACGTTACTACGGTATAAAGGTAACATGTTGAAATTGTTATTCAGTGAATCTTAAAATGAAAAGAACAATAATAAAACAAATATAATTAATATTGGTTTTTCTCTCATTTAAGACATTAAATCAATCATTGAAGTATCAAGATACTACCCAGCAAAAAAATATAACACTTTGCTTATAAAACAAATATAACACTATAATTTAGTGAATATTGGCAATTTTGAAATTTACCTAATCGCAGGGTTCGTCCTAGGGTGGCTCCGCGACGCGTTTGAAACGCGCATCCTCTATTTTGATGCGTTTTGTTGTTCCCAGGGCGCGTTTTATATGATTCTTCAAAACCACAAATTTTCAGTTAGTTCACGTTTCACTCAAAAAGACATTTATTTGAAATTCCGTAATTTATAGATCACATTTGGTATATTTTATTTTTCTAAAATTATCAACGAAGTTGCAGAGAAGGTTTTCGAAACTCCTTCAAATATTATTTTGATTCTCGATTTATATGTATTATAATTATTGAATCATTTAAAGATTTTCGGGTATCAAGGGGGGGGGGCATATAACACTCAATAATCTTGAATACTTGGTTGCACAACATTCAGAATGCGCCAGAATATATGTGAGATTTAAGTAATGATAGACAATAACACCATTTTGCATGTTATCTAGGCTCTGACTGACTCACTTATCCATTTTCAATGCGAGCGCCGAATGCGCGAGGGAATTTTAAAGGAGCGATTTTTAATGATTTTTAATATGCATTTAATATGCATCAATATGCATTTCTAGAGTAATTTTTCCTTTTTAATGTGGGCACATCAGGCCCACCTATGGTTTGATTATTTTGATTAATTGAAAAAGTAAGCGCGTGTCCATAATTTTCATGCGTTGTTTCTTTCCGACATGCGTTTTATAAACGCGCGCCCCTAATTTTCATGCGTTTTTTAGGATTTTGGTGTGAAAAATAACGCAAAAACGCGCCCTCGGACGAACCCTGTAATCGGATTCCGACACCGCATCTTTTGGTCCACGAATATACAATATTCGAAGAAAGGTTTGATCCGAACATGAATAACGTTCAAATCTAAGATATAATTGCTCTGTGCATAAAGGTATCATCTCATTAATCTTGTTTGCATTGTGCTTTGAAATGAGTCATACGACTTCTGTGTAATGTGATGATATTTATTGGATTTATAAGTTTTATAAAATGATCTCGTCCTAGGCTTTTCTCTTGATTTGCAACCATACGGGATTGATTGTAAACTATGTTTTGATATTGTGCACTTCCCTTTTGGACTGATGCCGCTCTGTCGAATGTTGCTTTATTTGTAATAAGTTGAGCTACAATTTTTTCTATACATCATGTACATAATTTATATACAGCTCATTTGAGTACGTCGGCATCACTTAATGATGAGTTGCGGGTCATTCGTGCTCCAACGGACACATTTCTAGTTCTGGTAATATTTTTCCACCGATACTGATTTTATATCAAACAGCATAAATAAAGTGATTTAGTCAATGGATCAGACAAAGTATTGCATTCGAGTGGGGCCAAAAGGGCATTTTCATTTCAGATTGGCGTTGCTCAGTTGGGTGTAGAGTAAAAACCGTAATATAATGAGTTTATGTTAAGCAAATCCTATCTTGGTGTTTAATTATGGAAGCGGTTATACTTCTGATAAACATAAGAGCATGTTAAATGAATATTACCAATTTATTTAAAGTTCAGTTTCAAGTTTAGTTTTTTAGTAAAGATATCAGTTACCAATATTCGGAGCTCTGATAGATATCCTGTAAACTTAAGAGTCCAGTTCATTTATACACTCCTTTCGTCACACACCGTTTGTTATTGTTGCGTTTTGTATATTACGGATATGGATTTATACTAATTCGGATCAAGCACAGATTGACAACGCTTTACCGCTTCATTTAGTGTCTACATTGATGATAATTAGGGCCAATGATAACATGATCTAAGCCACAATCTACCTTTTATAGAAAATACATGCTGAGTAACACAGTTTATAACAAAAATGATTTTCCGGATTTTAGTGCCCTACTTAACAATATCCAATGAATAAATCTATATAAATAATAAGGAGCAACCGAGTTTAGTGGTAGGAAAGTTTGGTGCACAAATTTGCCAATAAAAACATTTACTTATAAAAAGTGAGGAAGGATAGTGAAAATGATATGATTCAATAAAGTTTATATTGACATTACATACATGAAAAATAATCAATCATAAAAAAGGAAATATATTGTTCTTGGCTTTAAGTAGCGGTTTAGAAACCGATCATTTTGCGAATAAGAAAAAAGTTATATTACCATAGAATTGCTATACGACAAACTCTGTTGTTAAATACCACAAAATGGCATTTAGTCTCACATATAACTCCATTCTACGCCAGGATGTAAAACATACCTACTCCGGCCTCGGCTCATACCAAAAGCAACGCGGCAAAGAAGACCGCTCGCTGCTCGAACTCCAGCGAATTCGCGAAGCGGAAGCAATCAAAAGCATGCTTATTACACGCCAACTCGACAACAAGGGCGTTCACGTTCCCCGCGCACCTGCCTTTTCCTCTATGTCCAGAGAGGAACTCGAGAAAAGCGTAGAGCGCCTTCGCAAACCGACCGTCGCGAGCAAAGGCGAATCGCGCAAAAGTGAAGAGATAGCCATGCGCGAGAGTTTGGAGTATCCGCGCTTCCTCGGATTGCGGCGCTCGCGAAGTGCCGAGGATATACGAATAAGTACGAATCGATTGAGTTCGCCAAGTCGACGTGCGCGGCAGACTGAAACGGCGAAAGACTCGGCGCGTACGGAGAGACAGCAGATACCGGAACAGGCTTATTAGGATCGAGACTTATTTGTGGTTGTAATTAAATGTATGATTAACATAAATATAATTCAATAGTCTCGTGTTTCTATAAGAAATTTAACTGGATTGTCATATTGCCAGTAAATCATTACACAAATAAGAATTAACTCGGAAAATAATTGCATGATGGTGTGGGTAGAAACCGGCTGAAACAAATGTTTTGGATCCACATATAGCTTTATATAGCCACATATATTTATTTTATTTGCTATCTATTTGCTTGTTTGTAAAGAAAAACAATGGGATAAGCTATTTGATCACAAAATACATATCTTCTTATATAAGAAAAATAAAAATGACAAATCCATAATATCAAGATATATATCAATGTAGCATTTAAGTTGCTTTTCCCTATCAACAATATATCATTTGTCATTTGGGTGGTTTTTTGATATGTTAACTATTGATATGCAATTAATTTACTGTATGAACATAATAGCATATTTATCATGTTCCGGTTGTGTTATTTATTATTTATTATAGTATGTTCAATGCATGTGTTGTAATTAATTATCACGATGTATATATTTAACGGTAAGGTATTACTTATGATCGATTGAGTGTAAACATAATGATGTTTAAGATGAACAAATATAAATTGTAGATAAAATATAAACTATATATAATTCTATATATAGAAAAAAAGAAAAAGCTGTTTATATTACTAACGCTTTGTTGACATGGATCACAAAATATCAGGACTCAGGAAGAAGTAATCTTGCTAGCAAGAGATGACGTGGCTTGGGTACTTCAGCCCCTTCTGCCCAATACGGCTTCTGTCGAGACACCTCTGCCGTTTGCGAAAATACACTTCGGCCCCTCACAAAATACACTTCGGCCCCTTCCACTTCGGCCTCTTTTGTGATTAATGTTAACATTCGTTCGATACCAACCTTGATTTATTTGAATTCGTTGACTCACAACTCGAATTCTTAGATGATTTAAATTTCAAAAGTTCAAAATTTGAAATCAGTCTTATCATCAATATAATTAAAACATTTTCAGCATAAAACTATTTTTAAACGTTGAATATCATTTCAACCCGTTAGACTTCCACGACAACTGATAAATATTCAATAGCACCTTTAAAAAATAAAGACTAGACTCATTAATGATATAAGCTGCTCTTTATCTTATTTAGTCTCTTCTAGAAATTAAAATTGCAGTTCATAAAATGCACGAAAAAAATGCATGTTATACAAATAAAATGAAATTGCAATGAATTCCATCATGAAATGTAGGTCATTGGTATTTTTCTAAATGCTGACAAAATTGGACTAACGGTGTAATTTTGTAAAAACTATGATTTATTTGGATTGGACCCTCAAACTCTTGATATTTGAACATACGGAATGGAAACCGTTCCAAAATGTATTTAGGAATCCATATCAAAAAGTCCCCGGACATAAAGTCCCCGGGCATAAAGTCCCCAATTCGGGCAACATAGGACATTAAGTCCCCGGGCAAAAATATAATCTAGGAACATTTATTTTCATTTTAATTTAATGCATATTTAAAGTTATTTAGTCTTAAATGATAGTTAATCGTCATATAGAAAAATATTGGGAAATTAACATTTTATTAGACATTTTGTCTGAGGACTTTATGTCCTATATTGCCAAAATCGTGACTGTATGTCCGGGGACTTTATGTCCAGGGACTTTATGACCGGATACCTGTATTTAGATATCGATAATAAAATAGCATGTCCATGAGCAGCTATATAGATTATGTCCATGTTATTTCGATTTATCTTATTGCTTATTCAGCTTTCGATTTGTGTCATTAGATTGAGAAATCAATAGAGTGAATCTTAAAAACCAGGAATCAAAATTATACATATGTAAACTTGAATCCAGTTTCAATTCACCCAAAGCCTTGCCGACACCCTTTACAATAAAACCATTCTTGGGGAAATCTGAAGCCCCAAAGTCCTAGATGTCCGCCACCCCCCCCCCCCCCCCCC
>LQRL01101695.1:26860-42400 GCA_001703475.1 Hydroides elegans
GTTAATTACAGTTATTTCTGAAGTCGTAATATGACCTGTGGCATTTTGGAAAAACATATTGAGGTTTATATAGGATGATATTTTGATAGGTAAAGTAATAGTTTTCGTTTGTTGCCGCGTTTGATACGGCATCCAAAGTACAATAGTGTTTATTGCAAATGGTTTATAATTATGTATGTGTTAATTATGAACTAATTACAAAATTGACTTCAATAATGTAATTTTTATCATTTTTTAAATTCTATATTTCCCAATAATTGTCTCGTACCGCGTATTTGTTTCTAACTCTATCTGCAGTTATTTGAATCGGATGTTTCCTGCATGCAGATCGACAAAAAAAACGCTTTCGTCTATCTAATTCAACGTTGACCCGAAACAAGCAAAACAAAAGCTCAAAGTATGCTTGTAATGTTTTATACAAATTTTAGTTTTTTAAAAAGCGTATAATTTGTATGTTTGAATTATGCTTTGTTTTGGTCTTCAAGTGAAATGTAGATAAAAAAACAACCGCTTTTGGCTTTTTGCCTATTTCGGGTGAACACGCCTTAACGCCGCTAACATTGAGTATTTATGTTAACATGTATTTTATCTATTCTCAACATTTATCTTTTTTTTAAATAATATTTATAATATTAAATATTATAGTTGGTGACATAAGCCTCTGTATTGTTATGATGATAAGTTATAATTCTCAGTCGGCACAAAAGTTAATTTTTATCAAAATGTGTTCATAATTGAGGGTGTAATATAGGCTACATTTTTTAAATTGTATTCTGCTTTGCTAAAATTGGTGTAACCTCTACGAAAATAAGGCTTTTTGGATCGGACTTAGCCTAAAAAGCCGTAAACAAAGAGCAGTAATGTTTGTTTAATCATACCAATTGGGAAAACAGAAATTCAAACGCAAACATGATAATAGTAATGTATATTGAAATATATAGACATTGTTTTTCCAAAAATTAAGCCAAATAAAAAAATCTCGTATGTGCAGTTTTTCAATGAAACTACGATATTTTCTAAGATTCTTCCCAAGTGTGCTCCAATTTAGAGCAATGCCTCAAAGTTATAGATTGGTTCCCCTAAAAACAGCTACACTTCTCAAACCATTGTGTATTTTAAACAAGATAACATGTGTAAGATAAAAAAAAATATAGGCTTAAACTTTATTTGATTTACCATTAATTACCGGTATTTAAATAATACAACTTCATTTTTATATATTTTGAACGAGTTTGAGAAGTCATCATTCTACAGCAAATTATTGGAACTAAGACTGTTCTATCCATGATACAACATCAAGTTATAAATATAATGCCGACATACTAAGTTTGTGTCATTGGATAAAAAAAATCAGCGCGCGGGACATGGTGATCCCTTCTTATGATATATTAGGCGCGCATACCTAATGCCTCAAAATGAATGCTTTACCTACGACTTCAAAAATACTCATTTCTTTATGTGTTTTTTTTTCTAAAATGCACAATTTGACAAGTTCTGAATCCGAATGGCTTGTCAAAAGTTTCCTTAAAAAGTGTCATCACGAACTAATCGGGCAATACGAAAACTATATGTCCCAACGATAAACAGTATGGTTTATCGGATTTTTTTTTTAATTGCATAATTTGCAAGAGTAGTTTTTGAAACGGTCTGCGTCGTATATTAAGTTCCAAAAGAAACAAAGACCATTAATTGGTCAATGACATTATATATATATATTTTTTTAACTTGTTACCTGAACCATAAAGCAAAAGCAAGGTCAGCTATCAGGAATTTCGATTACTGCTCATTTTCTTTAGGTATTTACGAGGAAAAAGAATGGCTTTCTGTGAAATGCAATTTGTTTGTATTGATTATTTACAGGTTTCTTTGAAAGTGCACAATAAATTTCTAGTCAGAACAAAATGTTTTTATAATCGCTTCACCAATATTGTCAAGGTTGATTTAAGAAGATAAATATAAATCCGAAAAACTTTAGGTTGTTATATATCATATTTCATTAAAATGAATTAATAAAATGACACACACATTTATCAAACATTTAGACCCAATAGCAATACAGTTGAAGTAATTGAGAGGGGGAGTCTACTCATGATTTGAATGTTCAGTTTTTGATTGAATTTCACGAACAAATTACGAAGTATAGTGAGGAATCAGTTTACCGTTAAATTTTAGCGAAGTTTTCTAAACAAACGTTTATATAAAATATAATTGTTTTATATTTTACATATATTTTTATATCGTAAGGTAGGTTATTCAATTGCCCATCGATTCGCTAAAGCTTATTGCTCAATGTTTAACAGATATATTTTACTGTATTTTTTTTACGTAGACAGGTGATATTCTAAGGCTGGATTCAGTTTACCGCCACTTTACTATAATATATATAATAATTTAGTCCGTTGTATAAGGTAATAACACTCTTTGTGGACTTTTATTTAAACTTTTTATTTTTCAAAACAGATTTCAAATCCATTCTGCCCCTTTTGTACTACAGTCTGCATTTGTAAATGCATGAATGGGCCCTTTGAAAATAGAGTTTGACTGTAATCGTCCAATAACGGGATAAGTTAAGAGGGTTACATTATGTCTTAGAAATGTTAAACAGATCTAAAGTCCATGCCTTGCGAACCTAGAATTTTATTGCACAATCCATGTAGAACTATATCTTGAGAAATCTTTTGTGATCGCCATCACCAATAGGGCCAGTATTGTGTAAGTAGCATAAGTAGACTGTATAAGCTGGACTAGGCATAAGCATGTTAGAATTTGATTGACAACCAGTAGAAATGCCGTTTATTATAAACAGCAGTCAAAATATAGATGAATCAACAATGAAAAATTGTTGTCATGGCTTGCAGTACTGAAACATGTTCTCAAGGTTTATTAACATTGATATATTATAGTCGTAGCGAATTAATTTCACGAAGAATGAGGTTCATATGAACAATTTCTATAAATATCAGATTTTTCGATACACTTTGTTCACATTAGATGACGATATACTTAACTATTCTTTATTCATATATATAAGTGGCGGTAAACTGATCCCGGCATTAACAGTTCAGTCATTTCGATTGAAAAATTATTAAAATTATTTTTGCTCATATTTGGAATCTAACAAAACTATATGATATTTGTAAATGAACAACCTACCCACTGCTCAATCGCCGTCTTGGTAATGATTCTAATAACGATTTTGTAAGTAATGATTTCGTCAAAATCGTCAAAAGTTAACGGTTAAGTGGTTCCAGGCTCTACGTATATACATATTTTGATTATTGACACAATAAATGATGACACAATAAATGACAACTTGTATAACTATATAATGCTCATACATTAAAAAATAAAGAAAACACTTGTCATGTTCCAGATTACTACTTTTTACGTTTTTTCTCAAATGAAAAAGGTATTGAAACCTTTGCATAATGCAGATTTATTGCCATTGCAGTAGGCCTATAATTAAAACACATGATGTGTTCAAAGATGTGTTGATTATCATAATGATGCTAGTTATAACTATGAGTCACACGCTAATACACACTATACCAAGGGGCTGAATTTATTTTATTTAAAAACCTTGCATTTCTTCGACATCAAAGATTTAATACTTATTTATCAGCCTCCATATTCTCATTTTATGGTTAATTGCATAAACCATACAAAACATGTTTATGCAGGAAGGGTATGAACATTTTTCTTTATCGACATTTGTCTTCGCCATATTCAAAAGTTGCAAATTGGAAGAAAAAAATATATCATACATGTTTATTGGTCCTGTATTGATTATTAAAATAAAAAATAAATGCAAAAGATCCGTTACAAAGATAATAACTTGTGATCTTAGATTTAGTGAAAGGTTGGACAAAAAATAAAGTCAAATAAAGTACATTAGCGTTACAAAGAATTCATGTTAATCAGAATTTATTGAAAGGTCTAAAGTATATTAGACATTTACCGAAAGCATACTAAGTGTCGAGTCTTTAATTGAAAAGTTAAAAGTCTAATTATCAAGCCTTAAATATAGTCTAAAATATACAAAAATAACAGTATGTTGAACCCTGAACAGAAAGTTTGTACAAAGTTATAACCTATGTTCATATATATGTTGTAGGGTATCTATTCGGTTAGGGCAAGTATACTTACCCTAGGGTAAGTATACTTGCCCTGATTTTTTAGGGTAAGTATACTTGCCCTGATATTTTTCAGGGCAAGTATACTTACCCTGGTTTTTGACCTTCCAAAAATGAAAGATACCCTAACTTGGTATGTCCATTATATGCACAAGTTATTCATTGGGGTGAGTGAGTTAAACGTTTCGCTTCGTGATTGGAATCTATTGAATTGATTATTAGCTTAACTCTGTACGCAAAACAATGGTGTTTCAGAGTTGTTGATAGTAGAATAATTGCAATTTAAAATCAGTGTTTGGACATTTAACATGATTGGGGTTTTATCTGAAGGGCATTAAGGTGAATCACCATACAAACAATGTTACATTTGTATTAAAATAATTTTTAACTTTCAATGCTAACACATGTTAAGAAACTCAAGTAAAACTTGCTTTATGTTATTGCATAAAAACTCTCATAAAAACTCTCACAAATTGTCAATATCTCCTATGCATTTATTTTCTATATTCGTTTACATTTGAATAGTCGATTTAATTTATTACTACAAAAACAAATCAGTACATCTGTAGACGAAAGTCAAACCTGCACGCTAAATAAATCATTTCCCTTAACCTTTACTCATTTTCATGACAACATGTACGGCTAATGTGACAACTTGCGCTCGGGAACATTTGCAGATTTAAAAAGATAATACATATTTTCATAAAAGTCATATTTTTGCCAACACCCCACTACGTCTTATGGCATTCAAACGACACTTTTTTTTTCAAAAGTAAGATCTACCCCTTAATGATTCCTGACCACCAATTTTACTACTTATTTATTTTTACACGAAAGGGGCGAGCGAAATGTTTAATATCGGTAGCAAGTTGAAATGATCTACTCATTGAATCGGAGCGAAACGCTCTACTCACCGAGGCGAAGTGTTAGACTCACTAAGCAACCGATAGTAATCACTCTATGGCTGCTTTTAGTAATAGAATGACTAAACCTTCAATTTCAATTGCAATCAATACTCATTGACACAATTGCTGTGAGGAGCGAAACGTTCTACTCGCACTAATCCAGCGAAACCTTTAACTCACTCGATCAAATGAGTAACTCGTATGTTTATATCAAATCA
Organism: Hydroides elegans; assembly: GCA_001703475.1. Classification (NCBI taxonomy): domain Eukaryota; kingdom Metazoa; phylum Annelida; class Polychaeta; order Sabellida; family Serpulidae; genus Hydroides; species Hydroides elegans. The sequence goes on from LQRL01101695.1 coordinate 32,117, forward strand.
GGGTATCTTTCATTTTTTGAAGGCAAAAAATCAGGGTAAGAATACTTGCCCTGAAAAATATTAGGGCAAGTATACTTGCCCTAACACAGTTAGGGTAAGTATACTTACCCTAGGGCAAGTATATACTTGCCCTAAAACGAATAGATACCCTGTGACATATACAAAACAAATATAATCAAAATCATTTAACTTATATTCGCCCATTCTGAACACAATATTGCGGTTCACCAGCATATATACAGCGTAGTTTATGGAAAATCAAATAAAAACATATTTGTTTCTCATCAAGACAAAATAAACAACAAAGGCCGATTTCAAAAATAATACTGAAATCAGGGTTCGACATAAGCACTCGCCAACTCGCCATGGCGAGTGAAAATTTTATTTGGCGAGTACGACCTGAAAGTCACTCGCCAAAATGGCGAGAATGAAATTTGGAAGTTAACAATTTGGCGAGTAAGAAATAGGGTCACTCGCCAAATTTGAATATGCATTTATAAATTTATATCACACATACTTGTTAGAAATATCGTTTATTTCTATAAATATCTATAAAAATTTCGCTCGCTCCTTTGGCGCTCGCAATTAACATTTAAGTAATAATATATATTAGCATCTATACTTTACGATCTTTAAAGTTTAACAAATTGGCTTAACATACCGTACTATAAATATAACACAATTAAAACCAACATCGAGTGGTTCCAGTAATCAAAGAAACATAATTTTACATTTAAACCGCTTATGACCGAACACAATCTCTTATTAACTCGGTATTGTTATTTAACAAAAGGGAATATGATTTACCAGTTAGCCATACCTGCCCAACTGTTTGAAAACCCTCAGATAAATTTGCAAAATCAATCCCTCCAAAAAAATCTTTTAATCTCGATTCCCTTGCTTCTTCATTGTGTTTCATGTTATCAACAGATTTTTTTAAAATTAAGGCTCAAGCATTTAGAATTGTTTTTCTTCGCGTGCTGCATTTTCCACGCTCGCGCCTACGGCACTCGCAATTAAAAATATAATGTATAATGTATGGTCATTCACACTTCCATATACGTTATAATTCAAATTACTCATAGTTCAAATCACTTTGGTTTCAATATTCAAAATAAAGCCTAATGTCAAGACTAAATCACGATGATGTGTCAAACAAATTTTAAGTTAAAATTAAAATTTCGAAACAGTGAATGAAACTTCAAAGTTCTAATTATAAATTAAGTTATATGGGTCCTCTTAGTACACTTAAATTCTAGTTAAGGTTCTTTTCTGAAGTGGAAGCGGCTTTTAAGTTGCAAAGGACGCCTTACAACTCATTTGATTCATTTATTTTATTAACATATGTATATTTTGATTTGGCGAGTACAAATTCAAGTCACTCGCCAAATTGGCGAGTACAAAATCTTTTTGGCGAGTATGAAATCAAAGTCACTCGCCACGTTGGCGAGTATGAAATTTTCCTTATGTCGAACCCTGTGAAATGGATTGTTTGGTCGGATAATCGCTCAAATATCGGTTGAATTTCATATTAATTATTAAACTCGATACCGTATAACCCACCAACCCCTTCCGCGAAGTATTGCCAACGATTTCATCATGACTAACACTAGCTTCCGATATACATTTATCGAGATTAAATATTTATTAAATGCGAATGAGTCAAACTAATTTGTTTTAATAGATACATTTTTTTTTCAATTTCGTCTACGAGTCCTGAAGAACAAATGCATGATTTAAGACGATCTCATTTTTCTCAAACCCCATACTCAACATGTCCAAAACACAAAGCATCCGTTGATTACAAATCGCATCAACAGAACCCATTGCTAACATATCTTTTATAACCCTTTCGGTCTTCTTTAATTGTGACGTCACAATCGCCTCATTGGTACCACCGTTTGATTTTGACGTCACAGTATTGGAAGAGGCCGGGATCGATCCACTACTCGATAAGGTGGGCGTGGTCAAGCGGTGTCGTCCTGACAACAAGTCTGTGAATGATAGGTTTGTAGGAAGAGACGGAGGCAACAAGTAGACGGCACGAATCATGCAGGTTTTGTTTAGGCCGACTAGTGTGACGATGAGGTAGCCGCCTGAATCCGAAATTGGTAATTCTGCTAAAAAAATAATATCATAATGAGGAAATGTCTGATTATATAGACATATAGGTACCATTTAGACTCGAGAATAACACCCGAAGGGGATCAAGCTTAATAATGTTAGCGCTAACTAAGCTTCTGGTCAGCTATGTGTATCCTGATGCCTGTTACCAATCGGAAATGGCGCTTAAAATGCCGATGATCCTGAATCTTGATTGTCCGTGACTATCACCAAAATCAATCATGAAAATCTTAAAGTGGCAAGTAAAAGGTTTTTTTTTTCAACTTGTTTTTAAGTTTTTTTTAAAGTTTATTTTGGTTTAATTTGCAACCCGTAGGTTGAATTGCGTTACAATCTAAGAACATTATACAGTTTTCAATATCCTAAGAACACTTTGTTAAATAAATCGATCAGTGTAAGCAATCAATGTGTCAATTTTACGGCGCACACGATGAACTCACCTGGGTTCTTTGGGCTACCGTTCACAATTTTAATTGCACACCATTCCAAAGACAGATCGATAAATCCCTAGGGGCTAGCATATTTGACATGAATCCTGAGACATGCGGGGATTCGAACTCATGTCCCTCCGATTCATGCTTGCTTGGCTGGCCAGCGCTTATACCAACTATGCCACCGTGCCCCTGTTTTATACAAGTGTGTTTCACGTTTCGGCATCTGATTTTACAAAATATCGGAACATCTCTCTCATTTAAGATGTTTCTTTTGTTTCTAAAAATTATTTTTACCTTTCAAATCCAACATATATATTGGCTTAATAGGTATACGGAAAATGAATACAATTGAATTAGAGATATATGAGTTATATGACATTGCGCAACACCGCCCATCAATTTAGGCGTCCCACGTTTCGGCACTTTCTATATAATCTTTATGTTTTATATTACTTTAACGTCAGGTTTGTTAGATTTTTGTCTTATACCTTGAATATGATATTTATTTAGTCGATCTTAATCTATTTTCCGTTGACCATTTAATTTTCTAGCGAGTGATTCTATGTTTTAATTTAATTTATAACTTGATATTTTGTCATTTAGGAAGGGATGAGTATCTATTAGTATTAACTCATTTTTTTCCATTTGTATGTTTATGTCACGATTTTGAACAATATTTTTTAAAGATGTATGATTGAATCATGCTTTAGGTTGCGATTAAGTACAGTCAATAAACATTATGCATCATGATACGGGAAATATTAAGCTTGGATGTCACAACATAGAATAACATAGAACTAGAGTAATACATGAATTTCGATTTATACAAATAATCAATATATAACACGTAAACATGCTCTCATATACACCTTACAGTAACCGTTATTAAGTAAAATACCACTTTAATTGAACATAACAATATCAGCTTATAGTCAGTCCATGAATTCAGTCCATTAGGGACTTACATAATAGATATAGGCATATATTATAATAAAACATAGCATCACTTGCTAGAAAATTAAAGGTTCACCGGAAAATAAATTAAGATCGACTAAATAAATACCATATTCAAAGTATAAGACAAAAATCTGACAAACCTGACGTTAAAGTAATGTAAAACATAAAGATTTTATAGAAAGTGCCGAAACGTGGGACGCCTAAATTGATGGGTGGTGTTGTGCAATGTCATATAACTCATATATCTCTAATTCAATTGTATTCATTTTCCGTATACTTATTAAGCGAATATATATGTTGGATGTGAAAGGTAAAAATAATTTTTATAAACAAAAAAACCCTCTTAAATGAGAGAGATGTTCCGATATTTCGTAAAATCAGATGCCGAAACGTGAAGCACACTTGTAGTTAAAGTCTAACCTTTGAACTTAGCTTTGTTCTCTTGTGCAGATCGATCATAGCCATCGTACGGTATATGCACAGTTCCAACGAGAATCGCCTCATCGTCCCCTTGGTAACGTCGACTCAGAAAAGTTGCTCCCTCCGTGTAAGAGTCTACTAGCTCAAGATCACACAACAATGCATCATGGTCCGGAACGAGCGTCACAGCGACTTCCTGTTTCTAACATGAAGAGGTAAATAAACATGTGGATCATATGGCTAATATGAATTCTAACTTCGTTAAACCGTTAAACTTGGGACCATCAAAAGGTGATATTTACTGGATATTCTATAGCAAAGCTGACCGTATATGACTGGGCAATATATATGTATGTGATTAAACCGGAATACAATGCAACGGATCTAAACAAATGATGAGAATGTGACCAACACCCAAAATCGATTACATTAAAAAAAATGTTTATGTTTTAATGAAAGTATGACAAAGCAATGTGTAAGTTGTCAGAATAATATGCGGAGAGTTGGCACATTGAAAATTCGACCATTTCAAATTGAAAACTCTATTATTTACCTTTTCTTCCCGGTGTCGTTTTGATTTGACCGGCTGAGGTTTGACACGCTTTCCTGATCGCAATGTGTGCAGGGAAGCTGTATCATTGTCATTGGATTCCCCTTCATCGTCTTCTTCTTGAGCTCGTCTTACTGCAAATAAAATATTGAGACTTTCGTTTGAGATAATGAGAAGAATGAGTAGTAAACGGCAAGAGACCTCGCATCACAGTAACAATGAAAAAAAAACACCAAAGCGACAAATTGATGAAAACTATTTACTTTTCTATTTGATCAAAATGGAAAAGCATGATGAACTTCAAAAGGTTGATATATAAAGGGTTGATATATAATAATAATAATCTCATATTGTAGCGCTTGTTTGGAACGCACTCGAACAAAACCATTATTCCGTTAACTTAACATAAAGATTATATACGTCAATTAATGATCATATCTCCTACAAGACGAATAACACTTTTTTCAAACCCATTTTTCTTTCGAAAATCGAAAATGACAAGGCGCAAAACACCGAAAGAATTAACGTTGATCAATTTGGTCCTAGGCATTCATAGAATCAAACTCACTTCAGACAAATTAAAAAAAAATAATGATATATTCAAAGGAGTGAAAGCCCGAACTTTTATCTTTTGAGTCCCTAATCATTCTCCAAATACATACTCTTTGCATGGGGGACGTATTCGATGTGAGTCACAAAGGCTTGCACGTGCACTCGCTTAAATTCGCGGAAGTGCAACTCAGACACCGCCTTCGCAGCCTGCTCGAACGACATCGCCTGTCAATCAAAATATATAATCATGATGAGCAAAGGGTGGGGCATCCTGTTACACACGGCCCCAACTCTTATATACGAGAGTTGTGAGGCGGAGGGTGGGGATTTGGATATTTCATAATTACACCAATAGACAGAATTATGCAAAACTCTTTTTTTTTTTTTAAATACTTTGAGGCTTTAGTTGCAGGTCTATTTTTAAGAATATTTAGAACAAATTGGTTCCCCCAAAAGTTTATTAAATGTATCGATGTTAGAAAATAGTTTAATACCAATCATTTTCTATAATACATATATTTTTGAAATAATACGCCTTGGTGTTCAAGCTTATATCAATGGGTAACAAAATAATCAAACTATGGGCCAATATGTTTTATACCGGGAGCGTACACAATTTTCATGGGCGATTTCCAGGACTTTCCAGGACTTTTTGGGACCGATTTCCAGGACTTTTTGGATCGAATTCCAGGACTTTTTATCGTAAATTCCTAAGCTAATAGGCAGTCGAATTTTAATGTTTTATGAAGAACCTTTCTTCTTTTATAATACATGCTTGTAACCGTTAAATTTAATTTGGAGAGAAAGTGAGGGCTGGAGGAGCAAGCGAAAAATCAATTTACGATAAAGCTATAGAAATACCCTGGATTTCAGTTTGATCTGGTGTTCGCGCAAAAGCCAAAATTCGTCCGGACCATCTACCTCAAACATTTACTGGCCAAACGGAAACGTACTTGCCCGGCGTTAAAGATAAAACCTTAACCTTAATTCAACGGCATCAAGCGCGACCATCGTCTGAAATGTCACACGCGCTGGCCAAATTGAGCTCACACACAAATAATTTTGATAATGAATGTTTACTCCTAAAGGTTAGCGCCGAAGGTGCAAACAAATATTTTAGGTAATCGATAGAAAATATATTCAATGACAGGGGTGGAAATTAGATAATTTTCACACTCGCCAGATTGGCGAGTGAGTCAAATTTCACACTCGCCGGCGAAGATTTACACTTGCCAGGAGGAGAAAATATACTAAATAAACACTAACATATGAGCTCCTTCATTTGGTTTGCATGTGGACGAAGTTATTTCTAAGAAAAAAAGTTCGAGCGCCGAAGGCGCGAGACGACAAAGTTTATTGAATCATTTCAAATCTTAAGATTTAATCAACAATTTTTGACAAAAAAAATTTTGACGGTAAATTTTACACTCGCCAGGCTGGCGAGTGACTTCGAATTCACACTCGCCAATCGAAAATTTCACTCGCCATGGCGAGTGTTATTTCCACCCCAGCAATGAGTATGTGTTATGCAAAATCTACATTTGGTTGAGTTCGAGAGTTTTCCAAACCGACCCTCTGGTAGCTAGTACAACGGTTGTGCATGCGCTTGAGTGACCACTACTGTCGAGTTATTTGTTTCGTTTTTTTTCCCGTATCCAATCGACCCTCATGATAAAAACATCATCAGTAATATTGCTTCTAAACGGAGGATGATTATGCTAACAAATACGAAAAGTTATCAAAATATGCGAGCGCCGGAGGCGCGGGAGAAAAATAGAAGATTCGTGTAGTGAAATTATGAATTTTAAGCTGTTTACTGGGCCAGTGACTTCAAAAAGGTACTGGTCCGACGGAATATTTACTGGCTACGGGTCAACCTTAACCGCGAACACTGGTTTGATCATATCTCGGTATCATAGGCTTTATAGAATAGAGCGAATTGAAAAGCTTAAAATGATAAGCTCTAATTTCATGGATAATATTTAAAGGAAAGTCGAAAATCGTTCAGGGCAAAGTCGTGAATTGTCCAAAATGAAAGTCGCGAAAAAATTAAAAGTCGCGAGTCGTCAATGGTGCAAACTTGTCAAGTTGCGATTTGTCCAGACACTTTCATCGACACTGGCGACATCTTAAGTTTGAATGGAGTTAGTAATCATCTCCTAATTGATGAATGTAAAAGGTGATTTATGTAAAGGGTCTTTCAAGGGTCATGCCTCCCATGAACTTCAAACAAGATATTATAATTGGAAGTACTATACATATGCGAGCGCCGAAGGCGCGAGCGAAAAAAAAGTGTTTAAATACATTTTTCTCTCATTTAAATACCATATTTGACTATTATTAATTAAATTATCAATTTCCAGGACTTTCCATGACTTTTTGATAGATTTCCAGGACTTTCCAGGACTTTTTTGGGGACCTGATCGATTTCCAGGACTTTTCCAGGATTTCGAGGACTTCAAGGACTCACCCTGATTATATAATATTATGTTATGTACGCACCCTGATTATATAATGATGTAAGAACCTTACATCACAACTTACATTCACAAGACTTCACTCAATGATCATTATTAAAAACTCAAATTAACATCTTAATTCAATCCGTGACCAACCCTTCACCTACCGTGACCTCATGGTTGTCCAGATAGTCGGACGCCTTGTACTCCAGTATTGGGTAGTCATAGTAACCACCGACACGTGACGCCTCGGCAGCCAATCGCCGGCCTTGCCTCGATTTGGCCCAGGTCAAGGTCGATTTGGCTTGCGGGCAGCTGGAGCTACGGCCACGGGTATCGTCAAGCGAGTAGCACCAGGCCTACACAAATGTGATTGTAGGTTGCATATTTCCAACAGTCATATACGCTATATATATATGATTTTGTTGTTATTTCAAATGAAGAGTACATATTGTGCTTCAATTAATCATTAATTTCATAAGCGTAGTTGTGTAACAAGCGTTTTCAAACAATAGCCGGTATATGATGCTAGTATTAAAATTTGCTAAGAAAAATAAATCATTATTCAAGTATTTCTAGTGTACGGGTAATACATCGGTGTGTGTTAATCACCGATTTCAAAACATTCACCTGATTTTCAAGAGGTGCGTGGTATACACGAGTACAATGTTATACATATGCATTCAAGTGTTTTTTTATAGTTGACAATAATGTTCGCAATAGCAACTAGTCACTTGCTTTAATTTGGAATATTAAGTTGAGAGACCTATGGATCTGACATACCTGGAATATCAATTATAAATTAGATTGTGAAACATACTAGAGGGTCTTAGGTTCAAGTTGATATAACTTTCACTGTTAGGGGTTGACTTAGTGGGTTTCGACACAGTACCGGTTTCTATAGACAAGGGTAGAGGAGAAAAAATAACAAATTAGTGCATTGGTATACAGAGCCTCAATGAATACTGTAACTGTACCGTCGGCTGTATACTCTTAATAAGCCTTTTTTCTATTGTTTTATTGATTTGATTTATTGTACGAAATCAATCAAAAGGTTATTCTAACTTATTTTGTTTATGAAAAGTCTTTAAAAAGTCTTAGGTTAATTTAAATCGGATATGACAGTCAAATGAATGATATGGTTGGCAACAAAGTTGCTATGTTCAATACAATATCCTTAACATAATTTCCATTACCATATCAATACATTTTCTGGCAAACTCAAACTGTATGAAAAGAACTCAATATCAATAAAATGGACTTAAAACATCACTTTGGTCTGATTGAAATCTTATCATGGCGATGGAATACAAATGTACTTGTATTCCTAAGGAAGACTCAGTATGCCAATGTACTTATTTGTGAGTTTTCCTCCTCTACCCTCATCTAAAGAAACATGTACTGTGTCGCAACCACTCAGTCGATAACAGTGTAATGTATATCAACTTGAAGCTAACACCCTGTAGTATACCCTACAATCAAATTCATTTATGATATTCCATGTAGGTCAGATCCATGGGTCACTAAACTTAATATTCCAAATCAAAGCAAGCGAATGTATTATAATGGAGATCTATAGGTGTTTTACAAACCTAACGACCAGTTGGTGGCCTTATATCTCCTAAACGGATTATGCAATGTAATTTATTTTTGCACTGCAAATTTTTATCAGAAAATGGGTTTAATTTACAGAATTTGAAACTGCTGGGCCAAGAAATGAAAAAGATATCAAATTAAAACGTATTTTGTGATATTTTTTCCCATTTTCATTCCCAAATAATTGTGTGCATTCGAAGTTAAACTGAATTCTATTGTTTGTGAAGAACGGGGTCTATTCAAGCCAATAGAGTGAGTCGCACCTTCACGTATTGATGATTTCACCAATACAATCAATGTTTCCCTTAAAAAGAGAGCTTGTTTACATATAAACAAGTAGAATCTATTGGAATTCTGTAATAGTGTGTCTGGGTTGAGGGGGTGCACACTTGACTCACATGAATACAATGTAAATTCCGTATGCACATAACTTGCAGCACGACCGTAGACGAATATTAGACCTTTCCAACACTACATGTTTATGGAAATGGGTATAGATTTGGATATAGACTTCGATTTGAATAGCCAAAAGTGACAACCATTTGATATCAGGGGGAGGGGTGCGAAATTTGGACAATACATTCAAATGAAACAATAGCTTCTAATATAAATATATTGATCTGTCATGAAACGAATGTAACTGTTCCATACATTCGTATACTAAAATGCATAAAGCTTTTTTTTATAACTACGCAATAAAACATCCAAACAGTCTTGAATAAGCGTGTTTTCACACGCGATTTGGTATAGTGTGATGCATAAACGTATAAATAGTTGGTAATTGCAGAACTTAAAAGTAATGATTATAAATTTGTTATATATTTCTTATTAACATATGTCTTATATTCACTGGAGATTTCTAAAAAAAACACAACTTCCCCCTCACTTTCTTTTATAACATTACGATATTATTTGACGTATTTTACATTTGAAATATAAACCATTTAGCTATAGAGTACAGAGACAACCCAAACTAAAATTGCAAATATACATAAGAAACTGTCATAAAAAATGTATCATGATAGCGAAATGTTCGCACTTAGTTTATACATTTAAATTGTTGATGTGAATAAAATAAACATTTTATATTATTGTCCCCTCCATAGTGGACTACATCCAGCGGGCCAACCCCTATGTACTATCCCCCAGGGCAAAGCACAATCGGACATTGCATCCAGGGCACTTACCACAC
>LQRL01101699.1:9681-29534 GCA_001703475.1 Hydroides elegans
GTAAGATATGAGAAATAAACTGTCCCCGTATAAAGCCAGGTTTAATGAGTCGGTTACATATGATAGACACTATATACTCAGGAAAAACATTGTGTTAAATCAAAAATATAGTTTTACCTGTGTATGCTACTAGTCTGTCGACCATGAACGAAAATATGATAACAATTATCATCAGCTCTCTAATTGCATCGATAACTATTCCAAGAATAAACAACGCAAGTATTGCATAAACCATAGATATGTGAATAGTCGTGCCTGCTCCTGCATCTGTGTTTGGATAAACGCGCCCACTCTTTGTTGAATTTCGGTGGGACATGTCTCCCTGCATATTCAATGCAGAGAAGTCTCCGGACCCATTGAACATTTTTGGTAAGAATATCTGAAATATAAAATATGGGCCAACATTATTTTTTACATACTGATATATTTTTAACATCCTTAGTTGCATCCTTGGTATAATGTACTCACTTTATTTCACCAAAATTGAATGAGTATTTTCAAACTAATCACTATCAAACTAGAAGTTATATGTTATATGTTATATATATATACATTAATCACCTTACCTAAACTTACTCACTCAACGAGCAGTCACTGAGTAGCAAAAGGTATCTTACTATGGTTGTAATTATTATTGTATTATTGTAATTATATCTATCCTATATCACAATACACATATTACCTTCTTTTTACTGAATTATCTAACATATCATTGGGAATACACAACTCTAAGGTCAAAATAACTTACAAATTGTGCTTGGGTAGAATCGCACACTGCATGTAAACATCTAAATAGTAAACATGCCAGCTGTGACTAATGATAAACCGTTAGCATAATATAGATAAATTAGAACACTAAAGCTTTAGTATTGTGACTATAACGCAATTGATATCCGTTTCTTTTTACTTTCGGTTTTCTATTAAGGATTTCATGCTTAGCTAGTTAATTGCACTAATGCATCTATATATGCACATCAAAACACACATACTTGAAATAAAACGAAACTAGTATTTATTCGAAATATAAAACTTTTATGACATACTATGCTTTCCTTATTCCTATCGCATACATATCCCCTTATTCAATCACATTGACGCATAAAATTAAAATAAAACGAAATTAACTCTGCTTTAAATTTTCTTTATGAATCTATTTATTTATGTCTTCGTTTAAATAAATTTTGTTTAAAATTTAAATGATCTTATTATATTAACTGCTTTATTATGTACAAATATTTGTTTCTTACGCTTAGTTTTACTAAAGTATTCCAGTAATATTATCCAAACCTATATGCAGTGTCATTTATATTCATATTAATTTGAATGACAACGTTTTACAAACTGTGTGTTTAAATATAATCCAGCCTCTAACCTGTTATTGTCGATACACGCGTGGGACTGAGCATATACTTATTCGCTTCAAATTACTGTGGCCCATATATTGACTTTATGAATGTGTAAATAAAGCGATTAGGTTTCGAAACGAGAATATTTATTTAAAGGCTTTGTCTTGGGGGACATGTGCTATAGTGCTAATCGAACTAATGCATTTTGTCGATGGTGTTTATAATGCTGTTTATACTCGCATATAAGAGATATAACATATGTTGATTTATTCATGTACTTTTGTTTCGTTTTTGGCCGGATAAAGCGTGTAGGGCATTCAGTAAATTTACGCTGTTGCTGTTGATGATGTGACAAATAAATTGCTCCAATCAATCAAATTATATTTTTATATAAACAGCAAATGTTATTCCACATGTAAATGTTGTAGAAATATTATTTTTGATCATGTCAAGCTAAATTATTTGTGCACACATGAATAACCGTATTCTTTAAAATATGAACAGCACCATACTTGATATGCGACACAAGTGCTTTAAGTTTGCTGTGCAGGCTAAATATATCGATTAACCTGAATAGCACGAAAGCGCTATGTGTATAAACATGACCGCATGTTTTCTAGCGACAAAAAAGGAATACAACTGTCTCATAACTGATAAAATATATTGCTATTAAGGTAATTAAGGTACGAGAAATACAATAACCCTTAAAATCTTCGATGGGTCGCTAAGTATGTGACATCAAAGTAAGTGTTTTGTACATATGAAACTCAATATTTTAGATAGATTTTAAAAACAAGTATATGGAGACCATATTTTAATCAGTTTTACATTTTCAGCTCATGTAAAAGCTATGTTAAAGCTATCCATGCGTTTTTGTATATATGCTGATGTAATTAGACAACATTTTTACATATCCAAATACGATGTCGCCGTGCCAAAAAAAAACAACTGATAAAGTTAAGAGATATTTGAGTATCCTCACGACGTCGAATGATCGTAGGGTAGGGTTGCTTTTTGGAAAGTCGATATCAAGGCTAGTTCTGCCACTACATAGCCAAAACAAGTATAAATACATAAATGACAGTTATTCATGTGAAAATATTATGTATTTCGTTCTGTTAAGATTACGGATTAGTGTACATAACTTGCGTATTCACGTTTTAAAATGAAAACTTTAGCATGCTTACGATTATCATAGAATTATCACATTTGAGTAAATCGACTTTTCTTAATTAATGCAACCGCTCGATTCTGTATGCATTCTGTCGTTTATTGGACAACATATATATTAAGTATGTATTGTAAAACTTAGCCTTTGCTCATTTAGAGTATATTTATAGAGGAATTTTACAATCATCAGACATGCAGATTATTCATCAAAGTCAGATTTCGCATGCCAACAAAAACGGAACAAAAAAATATAATCCTCAAGTTTGTTGGGATGACACATTCTAATTATTTATTCATGTTTTGCGGAACTGCAAAGTACATACATAAACCTAAGTAAGAGGATAAACATATCTTACAATGTATTGAAAGGAGTATCATTTATTTGCATTTAGCTATTGAAGATATATATCGTATAAATGGTATTTTGTGCTTAAACAAATTAATCGATTCAAATGTCTATCTTAAACATTGGAAGCATCTTAATGTATCTTTTACATTTATACGCAGCTAAAGATTCTCAAAATGAATGTAAACCAGAGCTGAAATCCTTCACCATGCAAAACGATACTGAAAATCAAGGAATAATGATAGAAAGAGATGGGTATACTAGACATGTATTAGTCAAGACTGTCATATTTAATTGTTGTCCATTTATCTACATAAAACATTGCGTAAATTGAAGAGATTTTACTCGTTGCCCAACATCATTTACTGAACACTGTGTTTGTTATAAATTGGGGCCTTTAAGCGAAAGCTACCCGAAATTAATTTGAGAGCAACAAATTGTAGTCATTTCTTTCGCGATAGTGTATTAGTTAAAACGTAAAACGGCTTAAAAGTCATCAATAAGAAAATGAATTACTTTTTCTATTTAGGTCTGTTTTAATCATCCCAGCCTGTTTTAATCATCGACAGTGATAATGCAGAGCATGCTACTTTCAAAGAGCTTCAGAATCAATTGAGCAAAGAACAAAGTATCGAGTAAGCAAAACGGAATATATCAATTTCGGGAAGCCCTTGTATAGACAAAAAAGCCAAATCCACTGACTCCTAACTGGGTAATAACACGCTTTATACGGAATCTGAGTTTGTTGCTGAGACAGAACAAGACAATATCGATAATATAAACGCCCTTGTCAATAATGCACAAGAATATGTGTCCGCACCAATAATATTATGTTTAGTAGGCAAAGTGGTAACTTATGATGACTACGAAATGTTTTACGCCCTGTTGAAGCATTATCAGTGTCTGTTCAAATCCAATGCAAAGTATATTGAACTTGATAATATTTACGACTGTCTAGTTGAGTGTGTGTTGAGTGTGTGTATACAAATAAACCTCAGATGACGAACGTGTTGGTAAATGCCATATTCGAATCAGTGAACGGCTCAAAAGAGATAATATTCGAGAACCTTTTGATTGCAAGCATACAACGCAGTTGACACCTCTCAATAGGTATTGTCCGACTATGAAAACACTCGTTTTTTATTTCAGTAACCAAGATTTGACAAGCGGTAACAAAGAACACCTGAGCAGAATATTATAAAATAAGGTTGTATGTTCACAAAGACATGGAAGCACTGTGTAGCAAATTACATAAAGCGATCCAATATTCAAATGCATCCCAAATTTGGTGGTAAGTGTCAAAGAAAATAATTAAATGTTCACCCGGATGAGTTTGAGTATGAATTATGTTCTCAAAGATATTGCAAACTGATTTCAAATAATTTAGTTAGAAAAGGTAGTTTTCTTACGATTGTCGGATTCACCAATATTATCAAATCCAATTCACAATTGGCTCTTTCAACTTCTATGACAGTGGTATTTGAACCCTGACAAATTTAAAGAAAGACTAAACAAGACTATTCAAGGCATTTCAACAAAGGCGAAATCATGTCTTCGGATATCCTTTGCAGATATCAATGTAGATATAGAATTCGTCAATGGAAAGCAGTTATGTATTGAGCTATTTTGTTTTTACACAGAGAAGGTTAGGTTTTCTTGTATGACGCTGCATTATTTCGGTGATAGTGATTCCCAAAGAAAAGATTTTGCTATAAGTATTGATCTCATTCCAACATTTGAGTCTGATTTTTAAACCAAAGCACGACCTATTTAGAGATTATGATGTTATGTCGACATCAAATTAGAGTGTTTGAAAAACATATGTGCAGCTAAACAAATAACTACATTCATTATAAAAAAGGTTGTTAGCATTTTTACATCCAAAGGTATAAATAATGAGGATTTGTCAACCAAACCGTGTGACTGGGCCTATAAAATTTATGAACGATTGCTAAAAACCCTAGCAAAGGACACACGGATTTCAAATTATTTTTTGAATGAGGCTAATATAGAAGGTGGAGAGTGTCTCTTTCAGATCAGGATCAATCACAAGAACCTTAACGAACGAGAACGCATCGAGCTGATAGAAGCTGTCAATGAACTACTTTGTGCTCTAAAAGCTATGGTAAGATCATGCGTTTTTCATTGATTAGGTTTAAGCCATCGTATCTCAACAAAGACCACATGTAGCAAACATATATAATACATTACTATTAGGAAGTATTCTTTACTGGACCCCACTTTTGGTTTTTAATTCTCAATTGTTCATATTGTAAACTTGAGGTGAGAAATCAATCAAAACATTTAGTCACTTAACTCAACAAAACATAATGCAAACTTTATGATTAATGAATATCATAATAAGATGAAAAACCAGACCAATAGGTAAGCAAATATGGATTAAAGATTCTACTTCCATGTTTCTACTTTCATTCCATGAGTTTTTAGAAACATTATTATGCAATACAACTTTTAAAAAAACATATACACAGCGTACACCATAAATATCAATATCAAATACCAACTTTAAATTCAACGAATATCAACTACACCTAGTATTCAAATATTGATAATGACTCTTCTTATGCTTTGAAATTAAGGATCGTTAGTCAGGATCATTGACTAGGCTCGCAACGGCTGTCAGCATTACCGAGCGCAAAGTGGTCACTCTTCAATTTGAATCCTGGTTCATTGGCGATCATCTGTGCTGTTGTGGAGTGGTCGCCATCAGTGTAAATGACATTGAGCTAAACCACGTGCGTGACATGGAGCTTGAGAGAATGAATTGGGTGTATGGTGCAAAAAGGTAAGATCAGTTTCGAAGCTAATACTTCGTTTTGGGCATTCAAATAATATATTTTTATATTCATCGTCTTTGTATCAATATTATATCACATCTTGACATATTAAGAGGTTTTCCAGATTTTGTTCTTATATGTTACTACTTAATAGCTTTATATTTTGCATATATTGTATATTTATACTAAGAGGACTACAATGAAATTTTTATATTGGAGTGCATAAGGGGATTAAATCGTTTAACAATACTCGCCATTAATGGGCTGGGTGTCTGTGATATAGCTTCCATAGTCTTCATTAGAAACGGGAAGGAAAGAGGTGGAACGCTGACGCTTGAGAAACGGTAGGCCTCTAAGGCATTTGGTAGAGGAAGAGGGATTAAATAGTTGTTTGAGGGATGAGTTAGAAGTTGACGCAAAGTGGGGGTCAATTGGTTGTTGGTTAGCGAATTGAATCGGGACTGTAGAAAGAAATGGACAAAAACTGGTGTATTCACTATTCTTCATCGTTCATTTATGTAATGGAATATGTATGTGCGTAAATGTGCAGAGATGCTAATAGTCAAGAAATGATTCTAGAAATTGTAGGGATTTTCCTCTTACATTTTCAACCGTTATATGTTATTGCTTCAAACCTATATACGTAACCTGTTATTTTGAATCGTATAAGGCGTTCTGGCAAAAATCAATGGAATGCACGCTATATAAACGCTCAGAGTAATACTACACACCAAACCATTATAATTTGCTTTTTACATGCATTTATTACATACATATATCTCTACATGCTTGGTCTTTTATAAGCTAGAGTTATGTATGTTATTGGTAGAGTTACTTTTATTTTTTGGTTGTTCATTGGCTTGTTTGATGGTTGATGTCACATACACTAATCGTGTATTTGCAAAATATTACATTTTTAACATGCCTTAAATAGCATGTGGTGAACGTATGTGGTAAATTGTTGTTTCTGGCAGTTGTTCGTTAATGACCCCGCTCATCAGTTGTTTTCTTTTCATTAAGTAACTGTGTTTATCTAAGTCAATATGCATCTGTACTATTTGTAATAAAAATGATTTTAAAAAATTATAATTTTTATAATTTTACTTGTTTTATTTTTTTTGGTTGACTGCTTTGTTGCGTAAAACGCATACATAAATTAAGTATAACAATATTTGAATGTATCATGTATATATTTACGGCAAAAGGTTCAATCGAGTAGCAGCGGTTATTTATTACATATTATACGCATATATATTTGCAACGCAACAAGACTTTTGTTTTGTAAGGATAGCAACTTTTTAGTTGTTGCCGGTTGATATACGTTAACTATTACACACTTTACATCATGAGTGAAACCAATTCGGATACATTTTTAGACTATTTTTACTAGCAATGAGTTTATCCTATTCTTTCTAGTTTTATTTCATAAGTCATTAGTATATATTTTGGATCCTATCATTCTCCGTGACACGTAAGCATCATGGTTTATAACAATATACGAACTTTTCTGATGCAATTATGATTCTCTGTGATATGCTTACCATTTTAGTGATTGTCTAGATATCAACGTGTATTTCTTTAAACGTGAGTGTAAAAATATCTAGTAATAAAACAGTTTGGCCTTTTGCCACTTTTTGACGCGATCTGTACAGTGGGGATAATGGTCCAAACACAATTGAGTACCATACTCAATTGTGTACATTTAAATTTTATGTTTATTTTGTTCTGATTCATCCATAGTATATTGCGTAGCTTTGTTGCACAAACCAAAATGCATTATTTAGCCTATCATTCATGTGTATTACATTTCATGGTTTTTTCTTCATATTATCGTTCAAATTAATTTAATTGGTCCAAGCTTCAACACCAACATATTATGCTGACTTTAAGCATGTACTTTGCTCTCACTCAATTTACGCGGACGGATTCGAGAGCCGACATTTTTTAGGCTGATTCACTTTTTGTAAACAAACAAGAATATCTTAAATGATTGTGTTAATTTAAAACAAGCAAAATATGTGTTCCGTAAACTATTGTGCAATGGATCATTTTAAAACAAATATATAATTAATTACTGAAATCTAGGTTACCATAGAAAATGTGGGTGTCAACATAGAAGGGTTATTGAAGGTTATAGAGTAAACCGCTTATAAGAAAGATGCAAAGTCTTCATTATTATTTGAAAACTTTATAGTTTAGCAAGATATGCATATATATAAAGCATAATACAAACAAGGCTATATACAATCTCTTAAAAAAATACAGTATTAACTGAAATTATATTATAACAATTTATAAAATAAGATAAGTATTAGTACCCCTCGCCAGAAATTAAATATTTGCAAATATTACTTTCTAAACCATTTTGCTGAGTACCAAATATCTATGCTAACAAGTCTGAGAGGTGAAAAGATATCTTTACAATGATTGTACTTATGCATAAGCACAATGTTAAGAATGTCAACACATCATCTAAATACTGTTCATATCACGTAGGTCTATTTACAATAGCAGCACTGCATCACATGTGAAGTATTGATTATAGGAAGGCTATGGATACTGCTACCAGATATACACAGCTATATGACTAACAAGTACTTTCTCATGAAGCTGTTTCTATTAAATGCTTTGCTTACTATTTGACATTATAAATGTAACGGAATACAATGGATTTTGCAATAGATTCTCATTTTCGTGAGTAACCATAAAATACGTAGTGAAATAAATTCGTTGTAAAAGTAATATTCGAGTTATTTAAATTGTGTTGCGTCGTTTTATATATCGAATATACTTATAATATTAATCTTATTATCATTATTCTATTAGAAATGTTTCATATGCAAAACATGTGTTAATATACCATTTAAGTATAATATACACATTTCAAAATGGGGTATATTGTTTTTAAAGCATGCGCCTAAAGCGCAAGTCTAAATATAGATATCTTTTTCACTGGTATTTTGCTGAAAACATACAATGCGGTATGATTATTACTCAGATCATACTAGTTATGGGATACACGCATATAATAAGTGTCTGCACAAATAATATGGGTGATATATTTGTAAATGTAAACAATACAATGATATGTCAACTTTAATTCGTTATTACATATATAATAACAACATCAGCATAATACGTTTTAAAATGTTTTGCATATGAGCCTAATTTTTTACTTAATGATTGTTCATGTGACTTTCTTTTTATTTATTAGTTTCGGATACAATGAGAACAGATTAACTATATACAAATATTAGCTAATAATGACTTATATATGGTTGCATATATGAGTTTTATTAGCAAACAGGAGGGCATATTAATGCATTGATCTCGTATGCTATTTAATATAAAATCGGACACTTTAGTGGGGGCGTCTGCAACTTGAAGTGATCTCCCTATCAGCATGCAAAGACAAAATCATTAAATAGGTCAAATGTTATCAGTGATATATAACGACTTATAAGCTTTTTATTTTGTAAGAGTAATACCACGCAATGATTTGATAGAGAATATGAATGGACGTTAAGCAAATGTTAACAGAATCGCCCATCATAATTAACATTAATATTATCAGAACTTATTTTTGAGTGGTAAATAAAAGCTCTTTAACATAGGGTCATTTTCAAACAAGTAATATTTCATGGACAGCCAATGTAATAGGCGATAGTTAAGATAACGATAAACATTAATAGGTTGTTGGTCACGACTGAAACGAGTTCTGCAAACCAATTTACTAAGATCAACATGTGTATGCACTACACCTTTCATTTTAGATATATGGGACCTGAACAACCTGCAATACGATTGGCCAACCGAAAATGAACCAACCATTTTTCGGAATTTTTCCGCGGATGAATATGCGCAAAACATAAAACAAACACCTGTGAAATATGGCGTTTTTGTACAGTGTATTAATGATTCTCCTGCTGAAGCACGTATGTATATTTCTCAACGCATGCCATTTTAGTTAGTAGTTTTATACATACCGACCCAGCTCGAGCACTATTATTTATACCTCAGGTCAGATGTGACGTTTCTTTACAGATGGAAATATTGATAAATGTATCATATAATATATCAATTCCGTAACTTTTACTGAACGTTTTCCTCAGTCACTGATATGGCTTTAATTTTTCTAGCTAATGTAGGTTACAGTCTTTGTATTTCGAAAATCAATGTAAGATTGCAAGTTTGTTTACCAAAAATGATATGGTGTATATTAAGCATTTATATTTTATGTTCAAGTATGGGTTTTGAATCAAAAGAAGCCGTTCATCAAGGGTGTTGTAGCAGGCCTCGACCTGAAAAACCTAACGGTATGAAAATGTTTATACAAAGGTATAATCTAGCACATAATGATTATTATAAGATTGTTTTAGTTGCGTTTATTCAAAATACATTTAATTGATCATCAATTGCCAATTCTATGTGCTGTGAAAAAAACAGAACGCTATTTCAAATTGAAACATTTTTGATACGCGTGTCCAATAAAAAGAAGAAGTGTTTACAAACAACACTACCCTAAGTCCTGTTTGATTAATTGTAGACGATTTGTAGTTTATTTGACCTTACTTTATTCGATTCAAATTACCAGACGCTGGAAAAGGATTTGCAGATGCTCTCAAAGTACCCAGAATTCGTTGGATGTCGTTTTATCAATGTAACGCAAGATGATTGGCTATCACAAGCCCACGTGACAAAAGCAATGCAATTGTTGACTAATCATGATAAAACGTTTGATATTCTTGTGAAGTAAGTAGACGGATTTATGACTATAATGTACAGTTAGTGAGTTCATAAATTGAGTTACATGTTGATTGGCAAAATTAGAACTAAAATCAATATTAAAAGATTAGAAAGGAACTTAGAACACCGCCCTTGTAAAGTGTGGCTTTTTCATTACTTTCCTATAAGAGTGCACTTTCCTAAAATGTTGATGAACGTAGTGTTGTGAAAAACAAAGTTCACGCCACTTGATGTTAGTTTACTATAAATGTATATTATTCAGACCGCACAACCTGCCCTTTGTGCCTCAGCTTGTATCATCGTCTCCAAGGTATATTTTACTTTTAACCTAGAAAAAAGTTCATCATGATAAAGCAATATGAGCATATTCGACAACAATTTCAAGTATATTTCAAACTCCACCGGGTATGGACAAACATAAGAAACACTTTACCGGTATTTAAATCTAAAATATGATTACGTTGCACCCAATATTACTAGCTTGATATTATACTAGTATATCTCTTTTGAATAAACCTCGTTTGATGTGGATTTAACATAACATTGGAAAGTTAAGGTTGTTTATTAATTGTCATAATAAATAGCTTACTTTTTCTTGTTATTTATATTTCCGTTTTAATGTTATAAAAACAGTCAACGTTTCGTCATTGACCACATGGCAAAGCCGTATATCAAAGAAGGAAAAATCACCGGATGGAAAGAAGACATGGCACGCATAGCACAATTTCCAAATGTTTATTGTAAAATGTAAGGGATTTCGCTTGAAACATATATTATCAAACTTATATGATTAAGTTGTCCATAGTTTACTTATTTTGTTGTTTTGGACATGTTGTTTGAAACGTGCTATATATATATCAGTATAATTGTTAAGACTAAGATAAGCTTGTCTTGTCACAGGAAGGTTCCTATTTGATAAGTATTTGTTTAAACAAAGTATGTCAAAATGTTGTTTATTTTGTATTGCGTTGTGATAGTTCTGGTTTGGTAACGGAAGCTGATCTAGACCACTGGCAAATAGAGGACATGCGTCCATATGTGGAGGTAAGGGGCATATAAGTATAAATCACACTGTGAACTGCCTATGCTATGTCACTTCGGATAAAAACGGATTGATTAAAGGATTAAACATAAACACGACATCACCCGTTCGCTGTTATATATAGTGTAAAGTGTAAAGTTTGTGGCTCGATTCGGTTGCTGAATAGTTCATTTAGAGGCGCAAAATATTTTCTTATTCCGCCACAGAATAGTGCGTTTATATTCGAAGGGAGTTGCATTATTGTTTTGACGATGACAATAATTTTTACCCAGTAACCGCCAGAAAAAAAGTTTTATTATGAACATATAAAACAAAATTAGCTAGCTAAGATAAGATATAAATGAACTATATCGATATTCTGTTTTTATAAATAATAGCTATCAATGTTTATTGATGAATGTGTTATACGTGATATTTGAAAATTTGAAAATAAGTTTATATTTCTTTATTGACAGCATATCCTAAATGTACTCGGCCCTCAACGCTGCATGTTCGGTAGCGATTGGCCGGTGTGTAATTTGGCGAACAGTGACTACACGAGGACGTTTACCACATACAACTCACTACTAGATCATCTTACTCCATCTGAGAAAACCGATATTTTCAAAAACAATGCGGTTGATTTCTACAAACTCAAGATCGACTGATCTGTCATTCAATGAACTGAAGTTGAAAATCATAATGAATCAATTATCGATTGTGAAATATTGTGTATTTGCTACTTTAGGGCGGAGTGAATAATTATTCAGCTAGTCGATTCGATATACTCCATGCCAAAATGTTACACAATCATTTTGAATATTTTATTTCAGGCTTGTTACTCACTTATTTAAAATAATTATTTTAAACATTTTATTTCAGGCTTCACCCATATGTTTATGTATTGTGTTGATATGATGTGTACATGACTCACTAATAAAACGGATCATGATGATTGTTTTTAATGGTAAGAAAATGAAACCA
Organism: Hydroides elegans; assembly: GCA_001703475.1. Taxonomy (NCBI): domain Eukaryota; kingdom Metazoa; phylum Annelida; class Polychaeta; order Sabellida; family Serpulidae; genus Hydroides; species Hydroides elegans. The sequence goes on from LQRL01101699.1 coordinate 22,093, forward strand.
GAAAATAGAAAAAACGATATGAATACAAACCAGTTTTTTTTCATGCTTTTTATTTAATTGATGCATTGTTTATTATAACGAATTCGCGTTTCAAAGACGGAACAGGATTGTTATTATATTATTATCAGTATAACCTAATCATATTGCAAAGCATCGACTAACCTTAATTCGAGGGATCGATTTGTATCTTTCACAAATTTTCACGAAATATTATTTCAAAACAGTGATTGAAGGTAACAACCTGATTGAAAAATTAATTATTTTTTCCTTTTTCTAATATTTGTCTAAAAGTTTAATCATGAGTGCATATCTACATTTATATAAATACATATGTTGGCTTTAAAGAAATCATATTATTTTGATCATATTCACAGTGGTATTAAGTTGTAGCTTGTTCTAGAATCAAAATATATTATTGGATTTATTTTTTGGAGTGCATAGTTTTCTACACGTTACACTAATTAAACTGCATTAGGGCATATATGTTGCGGTATGTATGCGTGCATATTAAAGTTTTATGTATTTCTTATGTATAGGTTCAAGGCAGTTTATTGGAGCATGTAGTTTTATGTATTTCTTATGTATAGGTTCAAGGCAGTTTATTGGAGCATTTCCCATAAACGATATCCATGCTTATCGATATGGTTAGTTTTGTCAAAATATAATGTTTAGCAAGTGTATAGAGGTCAGTTGAAACAAATTGTCCTTACAAAGTATTGCGGTAAAGTGTGCTACTGGCGCAGATCTTGAATTTAGTCAATATAAAAATTGTTCCCACATCTCGGTCAATGAAGCATTGGATGCATTGAGTGGTTAATCTTTTGAAAAATATTATAATTATGTGTTTCAACAGTTAACCCGACATCAAAGTTTTATATACATCTAAGCTGTTTAACAAAACAAATTCTTTACATTTAAAAGTATTGGAATGAAAGATATTATATAAGATACGATATATATTTACATATTAGGAATTTGAGCCGTGGTTCATAGTGTGATGCACATTACTTTATGTTCTTGTGTGTTTATCGTGTCTCTTTGAACGATAGTTTAAATCACCCTTTTGATACACTTGTATTTTGTTTGTACAACACTCCTTTAATTACATTATTTTAATTTTTACACATGAAACATTCGCATTGATGTTTCATTCTCAAGTAAATTGCACAACTCCAGGCTACTCCTACTTCTAAGGGCGCACGAATCACTTTTTTACGTCTGTTTACTTATGTTAAAAAGAAAGTTAAATTAATTGTGAAGTAATGTCGGGGGAGAGTGTGGCATATATATAAAGATATATCATTACAACCAATACACACATTTTGTCCCAACTTATATCCTGACAGTTCACCCTAATAGTTTACTAAGATAAGCAATCACATGTAGACTAGATGCATCTATGGCCATCATGAAGATCTTAGAATAGAAAATGAATATAAATTATAATCATACACTTGATGTTATCATACCCTTTTCAAAACAAATGAATAGTTGTCAATAGGGTACGAGTATGAGATATCTGTACATCGTTCATCATTCATTGTGTAAATGTTTGTCCCGGTAACGCACATCATGATTGTCTCAAATGAAAGCAAGTTTATTAAAATGAAACTGAAACCTCATGCATTCATAATTTGACTCCCTGTTAGATAAAACCATTCATTAAAACACACACAACTTGAATTTGCTGCACTAGTTTTTGCACAGTTGAATGTCCTGGTCTACTTATGGCGCATTCTATTCGTGCTAAATGTAACGTTCAATATGCACATGTGAACATGATAATGTAATGTTGAACATTAGGCTGAAATGAAAGAAATTTATGCATTACTTTTATGATTATCTTGATAGTTATATGCAATCATATTATTTCTTATAAATGTTATAAATAAACATAAAACCATCAACCCCATAAATGCGAGTTTCATCAAAATATGTTACCTACATATAAACGTGTTGCAACATCAAAATTTGATCATAGTCTGAAAGCTACTGCTGTTTCATATGTCATAGAGCTAAGTTCATATGATACGAAAAGATCGTAATATATATGATGGACCCAATAGTTGTTCTATTGTTAAATATCGTGTTGTTTTATTTATTGATTCTGAATATTCGTCTAAGTGCGAGGAGTGACGGTTATATCGCATTAAATTTGATTGCTAAATATAATGTCTTTTTTATAATTCTTAGAGCATAGAATATGTTTGACACCTTCATTACAAGATGGCTCACTGTGAATTAAAGATTCAAATATGTATGTTATAATGTTATCAATAATCAACCGATTCCACACATAATATGTTTTTCAAAGTGCATATGTCAAATTTGTTACTTGTCACTTATATTTTAAATGCAAAACTATAGACCAAAGTATACTATAACTATAGACCAAATTATGAGTATGTTGAAGATCGTTGTATAAGCAAAGTTATTTTTCAACCTTTACACGGTAGATATATTCTATACCCCGCGAAACAAGGTATAATATTATTATTTGATTATTGCATTGTTTTATTCTTACTGACGTATCCTAAGATTTGTAGATGTTTTACATGTAAATTTACATATGTTCTTAATTACGATTATGATTTTTATCATGAACCTGTGAAGGGTTTGTTGAACTGTCTTTTTACTAGATTTCCACGGCAGATCATTATATCACATACACAAAGAATACACACAACCAGTTTTATATTTCAAATTTTGAAGTTGATTGTTTTCTTTTTAATTTTTAACGCAAGTATTTGAATGCATGCCAGCAACATTACACGGTTTCGTTTGTGTGTCTACTGATTTCGAAACTATAGTTATACAAATAGACGCAATGCATTTTAGCAAAGTGATTATTCTCAAATGACCACGTCCTTGATAATGGCTTTTGTGCAACATTATAATTTTATTGGATGTATTCAAAGTATTGAAACATTGTATTTAGATATATAACTAATTCATTAGACTAAGTAATTATTCAAAACTTCCATTTGGCACAGTGTCGCACGAAACACATATATTATAAAGCTTATCGGAAGTATAAAAAGCGGTCATGAACTTTGAAACATAGGTTTGATATTGCAATTCCGAAGCGTATAAAAACCTTTCGATGTTATCATGACTAAAATAACACACACACACACACACACTCGGAAAGAATCTGATCATAATGCAGTAACACTATTTTATTTTCAGAAATGAAATGCCAATGCATCATGAGTTGAAAACTAATCCGTCTGTATGAAGAAAATTAAAGAATCCTATGCATTTGTTAAAATCAAAAAGCAAACTCTTCCGAAATGATACCATCCTTTTGTTTTTAATGCAACTAAGTTTACTACTAATATCAAATTTAGAATTATGACTTTGTTATATAGCCAAAAAAACTTTGCATATATCCCTGCATTCTCAATGCAACTTGTAAAATAAAACACCTGGCAAAATATGTAAAAAGATATTATTTCTGAGAAAATATAGCTAAACGTGCGTCATTAAAGACAAATATAGACATCTGCTCTACCATTAGAAAGTGTTCGTCATGCGCAAGATATATTCAATTCGACTCTGCTTTACAAATAACACTCATATGACAAGCTTGCAGTATTACCGCTCAAAGCTGATATAAACTGGACCAAAAATTCACATGCATTTAAAAAAACGTTTTTATTTCAATCAGATACATAAGTTTTATGCTGCTGCAATACGCCACTTATTCCTGTAGAAATTCCACTCAATTATCGTTTTTATGTTCAATTCACTTCACAATACCGCTCTATATACCATTGCTATGTGTAATATTAATACTTTTATGATTATATTGATGAACATAAATGTTTGTATCATATTACCTTAAGAGGTTCAATCACTGCCAAGTATATAGTGTATAGCATGAGATGAAATATTTTAATCTAGCTGTTGTTAATAATATATATGACAATGTTCAGTGTGACATTATGCTTAATGCCACTTTACTCAAATGTTTATGTTTTACATTGACTAGAAACATATAAATCTAGAGAAATTTCAGACTAAAACATATATATATATCACAACTGATATGCATAATATTCATCTTTAAAAAAAATTGTACATATGCCAGATGTTTTATTGTATTTGGAGTCTTTATGAAAACAGAAACTAATAAAATCACATGCAAAAAAAATGACAAAAAGAGGGTACATCCTGTTTGTATGCGTGACATGATTCACTTTCATCGCAAGAGTTCGTCATTTGATAAATGTATATTAACTTATCTCAGTGCAAAACGTACTATTATCGAGTAGTATATTCATGCACAAAACGTTTATAGTTATAAAATTGATTTATGCCATCAAAACCTAACATTCCAGCTTCAAATAACACGGAGGTCTAGTTTTCGGTCAAATCCGAGGCCATCATGGCCGACTACCAACGATATCTTTAGAGCATCGAGCCCCACCATACCACAACTCGCAATTAATACAATATGCGATGTGTCTAATATATTAATAAAAATAATGCAATGGTTGATATAAATAAATATGATAATTGTACATGGGTAAAACATTAAAAAGCAGAACTATCAACTTCATTTGCAAAATAAAACAATTTGAAGATTATCAAAAACCGGTGTGTGGGATGACATATACGTAAAGCGTAATATCATCTGATGAAAAGCGAGGGGTTTTTGCCAGGGGTTTCTAGCCTGTAGAAATGAAGGGGATTTTGCAAGGGGGTTCTGCCGGGGGAGGGAATGTTGCCTTATAACAATAATTCTAGTGTTTTTGTATTATTCTAAAAAGGCCCTGATTTTATCAAATGAGTAATTGTCATTCCCTATTGAGAATTTCATTTTTGTCATGTGTAGGGCATTTAAGTTAGTTTATTGTGTAACCCTGTCATCAGTTAATGACGGCATAGGGGCAACTTACAAAACCATTGGAATCCAACGCTATATTTCATTCGAGTAAATCATCGCTAGTTTGACAGATCGCTAGGTACGATTATTTTTGCTAGTGTCTATTATTTTCGAAAGGATGAAGAGTGCCAAACAATGCAATGCAGTGTTAATTGAATGGTACAATATTAAGACACGATCCAAGTTTGATGAATTCACTAAATCCGACCAAACTAGCTTCCAGCAAGTTTATAAAAATGGGGCCTAAACGAATATATGAATTTGTATTTCCTAAATGGCATATATTGATATATTTCTACAGTTGGCTCCTTGTATGATATATATTCCGCTGAGTTTTGTTCGGGATTACAAATATCGTGTAAAAGTAACATTAAATGTTATACATGGAACGACATCTGTCTCAGCATTTTGTTAAAATCGGAATTCATTATTGTTCTCACAAACTATTTCTATCACATTAACGCAACGCTTTAACCTATATGTACACATTAAAAGTCGAATCGATGCATGAAATAATATGCATGAGGCCAGTAATTTCAATAATTTAAATATTGTTTTGCAAGCCTAACAGATTTATTGACATAATTTACTGGTTGGTACATGACATCACATTGGACAAATCAATAATTGAATAAGTTTGTTGAATTATGTTTTGTTTGATAATGATTGATGCATTTTTTATCAAAAGGATAACGTGAAATTACCAAATAAATTCTCAAACATGATGCCACACCGATTCCGCAATCATATACCAGTGAATTTATTTATGGTTTATTCTTTGAGAACATGTGAGAAGAAAACGTCTAATCATATTCAGATTGGACAAGCGTCGTGTAATTGAGAACAGATGTTGATAATGTTTTTTTTTCAAAATCAAACAATTCCGTACATTATGATTTTTAGGTACGCGCATTGTCGACGTTTTATCGACTACTTAGTTGTGGATGCAAACGCGCCGACTTTGTGGAAGAAAAATAGAGCAGAAAAAAATATAAGCCATCATTTAACCATCACACAGCAGATCTATATAAGAAAAATGATTATAAAAGCTATTTATTTCTGCATTATCCGAATTTGCTGATGTACATAATAATGTTTTCATAAATTTAATTGGAATGTTTATTTATACTTAACTCATGATCATGATATTTATCATGAAGTTATGACAGCATTGTTCAACTGTCTTTATACTAGGTGTTATCAACGTATTAAGATGGTATTCACTATTCCAATTATTGCACGTATTTGTTATTGTTTATTTTGTTAAATGTTTATTACTTGAAAACTATACTAGAGTTTATACAAATAAATGCAAGAATGTTCATCTTCCAAACGTTAAGGTATCGTCTTACTATTATTTCGGTATCGTTAATTAGACCAACCAAAGCGGATGAATTGTATCATGCTACACCACGATATTTTTTTTCAAATCAAAGGAATAATCACATGTATTAAAAATATAGGCTAAAGTATAAACACATGATACTAGTCATGCTTCAAACACATGTAATTCAATTCAAATACATGATTGGCAATCAACGTATACGTGATTCGTATATATTTAAATATATGATAAAAAAAGAAACAAGGTGATTATTCTCAAATGACCACGCTCATCATTGAAGGGTGCAACAATGTGTTTATCTGAATTGAAGGGCTCCGTGAAACAATGTGTTAAGTCTGAAATCGACGTTTTGAGAAAAGAGGCAGCGAATGTTGTTCAAATGGTCATCCATATAAGAATTGGCAAGTGGCCAAATGATGATATTATCATAATCGCATTGATTTTCTGGTATTGTATAAATATATAACATTGATCTATAATCACGTGACACCTTGCAATACATTTTGGCGAAACATGTTAAGTAGACTTAACACATTGTTGCACGGAGTCCTTCAATTGGTTCAACAATATGTATTGTAACAAGTCAATCAATCAAAATCCCTGGTGCATACGACTACGGTTATAACAATAATAGTGTAAAGTAAATTGTACATCCTTAGATTCTAAATACATGTCTAATTCAAACACATAAAAATTCTTTATTTCTAAATAAACGTCGATTTGGCACTAAAGGGGAATCTTTTTCCTAACGACCGAGCTCCCGACCTGCAGATTTAATGAATATGTTCGTTTGGTGCATTGGCCCCTGGACAGGTAGAAGAGGATATTGTTTTCTGGGACGTCGATTGAAAAATACCCCTTGCTTTACTAGGGCTTTGTTGAGATAGGTATTTTGCTACCCAAACACAAAAAAATCACTACACAATCCGGCTAGATACCCTGTCCTTAGCTACGAATACATGTACGTACGTGACTTGTAACGCATGAACTATTGATTTATTCTTCCGGGGGCAATAATACTCTCTTATGAGGATGAATTCTTATTGAGATGAACTTCTTTGTGTTATTTCTTATAAATGATATTCAAACTATTCCAAAAAATAATTATTTATATTTATTATGAATAACAGATTTGGGAACCTGACTATCTGAGATGCTCACCCTCGGCGACAACTCCTAAATAGAGTCAGTTGTGTTTAAAAATAA
>LQRL01101704.1:6216-18503 GCA_001703475.1 Hydroides elegans
TATAGATGCAATTGAATGATGTCCGAAGAGATAACGACTACCGAAGATACATATCTCTGCAAAAAGGTTCACATTTCTATTACTTACAATCACTATTTGAATGTTTTGTTTAATTATGCCTCTAGTTTACTTGGAGCTTAACCATCAGGTATTAACACTCATTAGAATATAATTGGTTATGTCATAAAGCTTCCAATATGGCCAAGCCCTAAGTATATTAATTCATAAGGCCCCAGTTCCATTTGCGTTTTTGAAAAGCAACTTTTTAGTGCCTTCCAATGTTTTCCTTATGGGAAAAAAATGCGAATTGTGTTTTCAAGGCCCGCTAGGTGTGATTTTTGTTTTTAAAAAAATCATCGGAAAGCACAAAAATGCTACGTTTAAAAAAGTTGCCACAGTCTTTATAAAACACCCACATATACAATTAACGACGTTTCGACTGTTACTACACACATCCTCTTGAGTAACAGTAACGCGATTAACATACGATTAGATTGCAAATCAAAGGATATGAATGAGTTTAAAATAAGTTCAGTCAGTTAATTGTGAGATAACTCTTTGTTGTTATCGTTTCTATTAAATATGATTGTCTTAATGTGTTCAATATACTTTATATCTATGACAATGTCAAGAGAACGTTTTTTTATCTATGCAATATATTAGATATAGCTCATCTAGACTTGTTTGTATTTGAATACACCTAAGCAAATTACTAAGCTATTTCCATATGATATGTCATCTAATCATCTTGGGAGATTAAGCGTTCTTGCACTTAGTTTTTAATCACACCTCGCATCATATGTGATTAAACTTAAAGGATGCGTTCAAACACAATATGATAAAATTAATGACAATTTGATAACGACATTTATGTACGAATACATGAATATATTTTTTTTTTATCGTTTTCACTCTAAACACATAAAAAAGCGTTTGATCAAGGATTCTGAAGGCCCAAGTGAAAAATATGTATTAAGTACTAATAGCTATATATATATAATGAGTTCTATTTTTTCCTTAAACGGAAACAACTATCTCTCACAGATATTTATTCACCGTTTATTGAAATAGTTCCAAATAATTAGGTCAATAAGCTGAATTCAATTTAAACAATTTATTATTCACTATTTCAAGGGGGTCATGGTTTTGTTTACTTAGCACTTAGATCGAAATATGTCAACTTTTGTGTTAATAACTGAACTGTTTTACACTATCTTCCAAAATAATAGAACCTCATTACTGTTGTATCTGAAATCGATGTCGAATATGCACGTTTTGCGGGTCGCATGCAACGTCATTTTAAATATAGTTTTGTAATCAAATTCGCTAAGTGCCCAGTGAAGCCTTAACTCTGTAGTATTAAAGATATCAAAAGACCACGAAAAGCCATTAAACATTATCATAACTGAAAAAGCTAAATAACCATTAAATTATTTAGACTTTGATTACATTCATGGCGAGTTATCTCGATATATTACTGAGGAATTCACAATTATATTGAGACCTAGCAGGCCCTTGCATTTTACCCTTGGAATCAATTCCATTATACAATATATCGACGACCCCCATACAATGAATGACCTGAAAAATGCCCATGGTGTTTGACCGTCTATCCTTCGGCGGCATCAGGATTACTAAAACACTGTTCGGACAATAAGGTATTAGCAATTTGTATCATGTTGCGTTGAATTGAGTCAATTGAAAAGAAGAGACAAAACGACAATTAATTTTCATTTGTTTATTCTATAAATAGCACTTGAACCATAATTATCCACTTGTTATGATTATTATAACCCACTACAGATTTCAGATTAAGTATATTGCATTGGTCTCGCTTCCATAATCGTCTATAATTCATTCGTTTTATCCCTAATGAATCTTTTAAATCTTGATTTTGGCCAGACTTGAGATAATCATTTCACAGAATATTTTTCTTCATTCCAAAATATTTACGAAAAACATATTTTCTTATCCTTTAAATGGCAATCAATTATACAGTTCATGATGTAATGAACTATAACTTGATATTATCCTCATAAACAACCATATAGTATAACTATTATTACAATAAATGTATATTTACAATATAATATCCCAATGCATTGATACAGAATTATAGCCCGAGGACATTGTGACACAAAACAAGATTTGTGTGTGCTTTCAAAATGTCTTTGATGAGATGAGGAGATGAAACCATGATCGCAGTTGATGAACACATAGTGAACGTAGGGGTTGGTTATTCAGTAGATGTTTTCGTAAATCTTAGTTTCTGCAACATAAAAGAGAAATCAGAAAAAAAAATATTTTTACACTTTATTATAGGAATAAATGTTCTATAGGCCTCAAAGAATCATTTCACCCATTAACATCATTTTGCGCCCATTAAAACTAATAAAGAGATACTTATCTACAAGTTAACTTTGGTTAAAAGATACACTTCCTCATTTTTTATACAGTTTCCCTAATTGTTAAAGGAGGCAGACCCTAATACTAAGCGGCCTCCTCTTACTCCTTCTCTTCTTCCATAACCTTACCTTTTATAAACACCACCTTTGACCCAATTAAATATCAATTAATTTCCAATTAAATTCCAATTAACTCTATGCCTTACACTTGGCTTCCTCCTCTTCATCCTCATCACTACTTTCTTCTTCCTCACTGCTCTCATCATCCTCTTCGTCGCTCTCGAATGTGCTGTTCGGGATGTCGTAGATACGTACCACAGGCTGTTAAAGGAAAGGGCTTATTATATGAAAGATATACTAAGAGTGGATCCCTGTTTTAATCTAGGTGAACAACATTAGAGATGGATATGATTTGTCTTTGGTATTTCGAGATGTGTTAGATGCAAACCACATCAAAGCTTCCTAGCATTTTTAAACTAAAAAAAAAAACGCTTTTTTTGTGTGTATATAACTTAATGGTTTTTTTTTTTCAACGATCGATATATCTATGCTTGTTTGTTTATCAAGTGTAGTTAACATTAGTTATTGAAAATCAAATTACAGTGTCATGGCCTATCTAAAGAAGCACATTTAGAACACCGATTCGACTAGGCCATAACGTACAAATGAACCTAAAATGTACCTAAATGAACCTAATTTGTGATCGTAAAAAATCTCCTTTCATGATCACAAAATTAAAACCCACAACGTACCTTATTCGGGTCCTTCATGATCAGGTATTTGCCCTCATCCAGTTTCATGCAGATATCGATGATACAACGCAAGATACCCCAACCGTTGTCCATATTGAGTGCGATCTGGTTGGCAAACTCTCCCGGCTTGAATTGTTGCATACCAAGAATGACGTGCTTCGTCGAGTCTTTTACACTCGCCCGAGATACGTAGCTGTTGAAAAAGAAGATCAATGTTAAAAATACCATTCATTTAGTTCTTTATTCAAACATTTTCTCATAATTTTCTTTCCATTTGTTCAGCTATAAATATATCTTAACCTATAGATCTACTTGTTTATTAATTTCAACAAGATGTTATTGTAATCTATGAAACGGAATTATATAAGGGCCAACATTTTAATCAGAAAGGATTCTCAATAAATATTTAGCCCATAAAATCATTGAAATGGCCGTGCCGAATTGAGTTTTGGAACCTTGAATTAAATTTTAAAATAACATTTTATTTCGTTTATTTTTCATTTATCTTTTATTCATATTTGTTTCAGACACACTCACCCAAACTTGATATTGTCCGAGCCGGCCAATATCGACGCGACCGTCCACTTGGCGAGTTTGCAGCTGTTGTTTTTCAACTCGGTCGCCAATACGGCGCCACGCTGACTGTCGAGCTTACTACGCCAATCGACTCCACCAGAAAACTGCATAAAGCACGGAAAAAATATTTGATCAAGAGACAAAAAAGAACATTTCTACCAAAATACGATGAAACTTCCATAAAATATGGGAGGGGCGCCCAAAACAACACCTCTAAGCGGCCCACAAGAAAAAACATGTAAACTTTCGTCTATTGAAAATATAGTTATTATTATTATTTTTTTTTTTTATTTATCGTCGATTACAATGGTATATTCCCCTGTTATATAAAAGCTTGATATGGGATGGATCCTTGGACTTCTCAATTTAAGTAAATATCATTGTTCCCTTAAAGCTCTATCAATGTTTCAAGTACAAGTATAAGTGCTTGTAACGTCTTACCCGCGAGTCCCATTCATTGAGTGCTTTGATATTGACGAACTGCAATTCACCACCAGGCGAGTAAGCAACCGCGTCGTGTTCGCACCGGGCTATCAATTCGATACCTTTGCCCAAGTCCCATTTCCTATACCTGAAATTAAGAGCAAGATACGTTTTTCAACTTTATTTCGCTAAACATTTTTTTAATATCTCGCTTACACACTATTTAATATTGAATGGATATGCTCAGCTCACGATCTGAAAATCATGAATGCTAAGACTAAGTAATGACCTGATGTGTTTTTATTTCATTTTGAATATTTCAATATAATATACGGGGTGTGCGCTTCGATCTCCCAAATTGATGTTTACAAAAATTTGATTTAATCCTTGAAAGATAAAGATCGATATCTTTGTTAATGGTCCTTTTCTAGGACTGTAATTGAATATAATTAGATCTTGAATATACTTTTAAAAGTGCAATATTTCACTTGCTCAGTAGCCATGACAACTCCAAGCATTTATTGTTTTAATATATTTCTTTCAGAAATCAGACTCCTACCTATAGCCTACAGACGCAATTTCCGCTGATTCATCATCTTCCGTCGCGAATGGATTCGGATCTTCAAAATCGTACTTTTCCTCTTTCTGATCGAAACAAAATACAAGGAACAGTTTAATAAACGACTGGATTAGTTTTCTTAAATATTGTTTTTGATTATGTAATAGAGCGACTAAAATCAAAACTTATGAAACAACATTTGAGTGACTACTTAAAAGAGTTTTCTATGAACTCACTCTCACTAACTATGAACTCACTCTCACTCACTATCTATTTTGAAATAATGATATTTTTTAGATGTCTCCGGACTTTTATTCTACTTGTAGGTGGTACAGTACATAGTTGTACATAGCAATTCGTTAGCATGTTAGCAATACTCAGGGTTCGACATAAGCACTCGCCAACTCGCCATGGCGAGTGAAAATTTCATTTGGCGAGTACGACCTGAAAGTCACTCGCCAAAATGGCGAGTATGAAATTTGGACGATAACATTTTGGCGAGAACGAAATAAGAGTAACTCGCCAAATTTAAAGATGCACTCAAATATTTTATACCATTCATACCTATTTCAAATATTGTTTATTTCTATAAATATCAATGAAAATTTCGCTCGCGCCTTTGGCGCTTGCAATACAATTATAAATATGGCGACCTTATATAAGCATCTATACTTCGCGCTCTTAAAATGTTGACAAACTTACTCTCTTTACAAGAGTGTATTGCACAATAAAACCAAACAAGTAGTTCCAGTCATGATAGAAACATAATTAAATGTTTATAGCTTTTGATTTAGTACAGTCTCTAATAATATCGTTATTGATATTGAAACATTGTAAGGGGAATATGATGTAAGCCACACTTGTCCGACTCGTTGAAAACCGCCAGATGAGTTAGAAAAATAAATCATAAAACAAATCTATTTAATTTTCCCAGTCTCATTTTCTATCCTTTAGGCGACATATATTTTGTATGATTAAACCATCCTTTTTTAGCCCCCAGCCAACCAATTTGGCTGAGGGCTATTGCTATCCCCCATTCCGTCCGTCCGTCCGTCCGTCTGTCCGTCCGTCCGTCTGTTAACATTTGAGATGCAATAGTTTGTCCGCGGCACTTTGGTATGAAGCCTTTGTCCTAGGGCTCTGAAACTTCACACACTAAAAGAATATATATTGCAGATATGCAACGTTAAGGTTTCAGTTTGATCGACCAAAAATACAACACTTTGTCTGCGGCACTTTGGTATGAAGCCTTTGTCCTAGGGCTCTGAAACTTCACACACTAAAAGAATATATATTGCAGATATGCAACGTTAAGGTTTCAGTTTGATCGACCAAAAATTGTCGAAATTACGGGGGTTTGAACTTAGACGAATTTGAGATATTTCGGGATATTTATACAACACTTTGTCCGCGGCACGTTGGTATGAAGCCTCTGTCCTAGGGCTCTGAAACTTCACACACTGAAAGAATATATATTGCAGATGTGCAATGTCGAGGTTTCAGTTTGATCGATCCTAAAATGTTCAAATCACAGGGTACTGAACTTAGACAAATTTGAGATATTTTGGGACATTTGTACAACACAGAAAGATTACGCATATATTGTGACGTTGTGAGGACTACATTGTGTGGAAGAATATGTAACGGCAACGATGTGAAAAAAAGACGTTGTGTGAAAGACGTTGTGAGAAAGACGTTGTGAGAAAGACGTTGTGAGAAAGCCGTTGTGAGAAAGACCTTGTAAGAAAGTCGTTGTGAAAAAAATATTTCGTTTGACCTGCCTCTTTTTATTGACAAATATTCGCGATGAAGGTTGTTTTGCATAGGCTGGGGGCTTTGCATCTCTGATGCCTATGTTCTTTGTTTTTATTTAAATTTTCAAAGCCTTCGGCGCTCACAATTGAAACAGACAATTTATTGATCTGATCAGATCACCAACACTTCCGCTGAAGTTTAAGAGTTCAGATATTTGTAAAATATGACCTAGATATCATGTAAAAACTTACTAGCAATGATATTTCAACTTTTAGATAGGTACACATATGAAAGTTCTAAGTAAATTGGAAAATACATACTCGCAAATAGGGGCGCTATTAGCAAAAATAAAAATTCTAGTCAAGTTTTAACAACAGATGGCCCTGATTAATTCTATGTTTAAGCTTCTCATGCGTTTTTAATAAAAACAAGTTGCTAAGGAGACCGAAAAATTCTTTAATTTAACTATTTTGTTTAAATAAGCATATTTTGATTTGGCGAGTACGAAATCAAGTTACTCGCCAAATTGGCGAGTACAAAATCTGTTTGGCGAGTATGAAATCAACGTCACTCGCCAGTTTGGCGAGTATGAATTTTTCCTTATGTCGAACCCTGAATACTTATTCCTGCTTTACCTTTAGCACTTGTTGTGAGAAGTTGCTGTTGATAAAAGTGGCCTCTAGCGCTAAGTTGCGCACAGAGTTGGCCCCGCCCTCTTCCTGTGGAGGCTCAATGGCCGTCTCGCTCACACTCAGTAAATCTGCGAAAAGAAGGAAAACATTGAATATCGGTATTAAATAAATCGACATTAACGATATGTGGAAAACTAGATTAATCAATAGTAAAAGGAGTATTTTGGAAAACTTTACGACACAATCTGTTTTAGTTTAACTGTGTCCCAAACAGAGTTCTTAAATCGTCCTTATCGCTGATGGAGCGAGAGCATTAACCACGCTAGTTTATTGTATAGTATCATGTCTCATCTTTAAACAATTTCAAAACAATTCTATTTTGTTTTAATATACGAAAGATTATCAAAGCAGAACACTGAATTGGGCAAACTATCTATTGATCTTAATCAGGCTCAATATGCTAACATAACACCTAAAAGCTCACATACCGAAATCGGAGTCGTCTCGTTTGTCGAAGAAGATCTTCTTGCCGACTTTCTGCACCACGATGTCCCAGGGATACACCGACCGACCGCAGCACATGAGCGTCGCAATGATGGCATCGGTGGCGAACACGTTGCCCTGCGTCTTGGCGATCTATGAAAAAAATCAAACATATTTATAGCTGATTGAGTTTGTAATGAGCGCAATATTTTCTGTTTGATGTTCCATACAGCCATTAATGATGACTCGAATTGAGGTTACCGTTATCCAATGTATATTGTGTTTGATTTTTAGTCTGTAGTCTGAGGAATTTCTAAGGCAACAATAAGATTAATATCAAGGAATCTCATATCAAAACTAAGTGGGAAATCACTTATAGACATACTTGACAACGACCTTTAATCAAAGATATTTATAGACTTACAATTGTTCTTTATTCATATCCTGTGATCATGCTATAAAGATAAATCGACCAAGCTGTAATTTCTATAAATACACATGAAAAAACGAGGTTATGTCTCTCGTTTAGCCAAATCTTCGGTAGTAGTTGAATCATATATCAATAATCTTTCATTTGATGTATCAAAAAGGATTTTAAATATCCTTTATGATGACAGAATCTTTACCTTTCTGATGATTGGATCGTCGGTGGTGGTGACCTTGTGGAAGATGCGGTTGACGCGCTCCAACTTCTTCTCGTTCTTCGTCGTCACTCGGTCATAGTGCTTGGTGTAGTACTCCATCGAACCGCACTTCTTCCTGATAAACGAAAATGAGGGTATGAAACAGTTGTGCGATCGATTCAAATAATACATGGGTGTAAAACCCTCTCTTAAATTAAAATATACCGTAGGATTTTCTGACTGTGAAGAAAAATTGAAAAGTATATATATAACTGTCACAACACCAATTCAAGACTATTTAGCGTTTAATATTTATGAAAATTGATGCCTTTATATTTATATATACATGTTTTCAGATGTATTTATATCTCATGAATGGATAAAAGACCGTTTAAACTGAAGGTTGAAATATATGTTTCAATAATTTTATTTTCACCGTTTTACACATGAACATATAGGATTTGAAGCCAAAATCGACTAATAATTGATAGTTCAAACGAAAACTCACAGATCGACTGGTTCATCGATGTTGGGCAGCGACAGTTTGCCGAGGCGACTGTACTCGATCTCCTCGATCACGTCCCACGTCTCCTTCACTTGCACCGAGGCGTCACGGTTCTTCAAGGGTTGCTGGAAAAACAATTGAATTATATGACAGTTAAATGAGGTTTTGTGATGTTTATCGTTGTACAGTACATCACGAGTTTATGAGATTCAAACTTACTACGGATAAACAACCTGAAATAGTATTTGGTAAGAATGTAGGCCTATATGAGGGATTGCGCTTATTACTCAGATGATTGAGATTTTTGTTTTTAGTATTTTCAATTGTAAGACAGTTGGTTCATTGATTCCAATATTTATTGGATCTAATCAGTTCTTTGTACAGTAGAGACGAAATTGGCCTATCGCCAAAATACGAAAATACTCGTTTACCTTTCTCGTGTTTTCTTGCATCTGTCGTCCGAACTGCTTCTGCCATTTCTTCAACTGCCTCTGACGATCCCTGAAAGATTAAATTTAGAAATAACATTCATTGTTTTGAACCAACAAATAAGTGTCATAATTATGTATAAAAATGGTCTATTATATTGATGGGGTACGCAAGAATTATCGGAACACCGCTTTTACATAGATTTGAAAGAAGAACTTAAATGAATAGCAATGACTGAATTTTTTCTAAGAAAGATTAAATCGAAATGCATTTAAGCTTAAGCCTAAATCTAAGAATCTTTGTTCTAGTGCATACATTAAAACAAAGCACAAAGTTCATTTTCATCATGATGAAAACTTAAATGATCCATCACATACCTCTCACGACTCTTCTGTGTCTTGGTGAGCACCTGCATGTTGGCTTGCTGCTGCGCGCGCCTCTCTCGGTCACGACGCATCTTTTGCTGCAAGAATATTATTGGTTCGTGTTTAATTTTGAACAATAGATTCACACAGATAAAATACATTACACGAGACGTAATGTTTCATATTAGGTCCATTGCCAGACTGATTTATTTTTAAACATTATGAAGGCATAAACAACGATAGCAGTTTCGTAAACAAAAAATGTATTTTTTACCAATACAGAGAATATGAAAACCGTCGGTCCATCGGTCCGGGACCGACAAATATTCGGCCGGACCGACAAATTTTTTAACTTGTCGGTCCGGCTGACCGACAAAAAATTGCCGATTATTTTACAATGATTTGATGCCGGACCGATAAAAAATCGGCCGGACCGACAAAATATCAGACTTGTCGGTCCGGCGGACCGACAAAAATGTGATAGTTTTCACATTCTCTGCTAATAGCCTATATAGTTTATGTCATCTTAATAACATTCTAGTTCAACAATCATTGGTCTTAATGAGTTTAAATTCGATTGAGTAGTAATAAAATAGATCACCACATTGAAATTGGGTCTTGAAGAACACTCTTACCTGGTTAAAACGACCACGACCCCGTTGATAAATGGGTTTCTGCACCCTGGTTGAATCGACCAACTGGAAGCTACTCTCATCTTCTTCGTGAAAGTATGCGTATGGGTTGTTTCCGCTTCCAAATTGTGAAGAGTATTTATCTAAAAAGCAACGCATTTTTTTGTGTGAAAAATAAAATGAGATAAGACATTTAGGGTATTTAGATTATATACATCAAATTCCGTGATCATCATTATGAAAGGAAATCCTGCAGTAATGGTTATTGTTTTTATTACATGCTATAAGGCGGAATAAATTAACTAACACAAGAACTAACTTCTAATTTATGTATTTTTTTCTGCTTATGGTGATGTTATGATTGATTTATGTAGTAAATAAATAGGTAAATGCTTAATAAGGAAAATATATTAAAACTGCTTTTGTTGCTAAATATGAGCTGAAAACAACAGATATACTAACTGTGGATTAGACATAGTCAAAATGGTTTGAAGAACTTACTCATGTATCTTCTATCTTGGTAGGTAGCGCCTGTCCAATCAGAAACCTGGTAAAAATGCAAATTAGATGAGATTTGTCTTCATATCGTATTGTTGATATTATCAACAATACGGATGAAATTTCGGCAAAAAAAATGTATTTTTTTTTTTTTTTTTGTTGCTATTTTTATAATACAAACACTTCGGCTTTCGTTCAAACCTAACAAAGAGCAATATAACATTAAGACCTTTTCTTCAGCATATGACAAATTATTTGAAATCATCTATTCAAGTTCATATGCTGTAGCTGTAGAAAAGGTCTGACTTTTACAAGGGGAGCGATAATGAAAACGGCACTGGATATGACAAGGAAGTATTTGTGAAACACGAGCAGGCCCCAACCACCCCCAAACTCGAAGGGGTATTTTTCTTTGCAGATTTTAAATATATTTTCTATGAAAACCGCTATTTTTGGCCAATTTGACAACTCCCGGTCGGGTGTTTTTGGGCGAAATGGTCAAAAGGCACATCTACGGACCAAGACCTTTCATTTGAGCCTATAACCAAGTCTCTAAGACCTTCCGTTCAAAAGTCCTGGTCTGTAAAAAAAGTATGACTGACACCCCAAACCTATAGGCCCCCAACCTTTTGGGTTGGGGCCTAAACATGGAACAAATGTAAACCTTATTTACTAAGACTTCATCGAAAATTTTATCTTTGTTTTTCGTTCAAAATATAGATGCTTTTGAGATCTACTTTTTAATTTACCAAGAATCACGACTGACACGAGACAGACCAAAACACCCTCAATTCGGAGGTGTATAATTCGATTCTTTCGTGTTACCTTAATGACATATGTATATCAAACGCTTCTATTCGCCGAACGAGAAATGTTTTATCATCATCGTCCGAGAAAAATTCTCCACTCGTGTATCGTCCGAAACAGGGCCTTACCATCGCATTCCCCATACGTTTGAGATAACAACGTCATATTTACAAGTATTCAGTGAACACGAACAGGCCCCAACGCCCCCAAAGTCGTTTTCGAGTATTTCAGAAGTCTCTAAGAAGTCTCTCTTGAAAACCGCTATTTTTGGCTATTTTTGCTAATTTTACAACTTCCGGTCGGGTATTTTTGACCGAAATGGTCAAAAGGCACATCTACGGACCAAGACTTTTCATTTGAGCCTATAACCAAGTCTCTATCACCTTCCGTTCAAAAGTTATAGCCCGTACAAGCTCAAGTCTTGTAAAAAAAAACTGCTATTTTTTTGGCTATTCTGGCCAATTTTACAACTTCCGGTAGGGTGGTTTTGACCGAAATGGTCAAAAGGCACATCTACGGACTAAAACCTTTCATTTGAGCTTGTATCCAAGTCTCTATGACCTTCCGTTCAAAAGTTCTAGCCCGTACAAGCTCAAGTCTTGAAAAACCGCTATTTTTGGATATTTTGGCCATTTTTACAACTTCCGGTCGGGTGTTTTTGATCGCATCTACGGTCCAAGACCTTTCATTTGAGCCTATAGCTAAGTCTCAATGACCTTCCGTTCAAAAGTTCTAGCCCATACAAACAAGGAAGTATTTGTGAAACACGAAAAGGCCCCAACCGCCCCCCGATTCCAAGGGGTATTTACTATCACGTATATGCCCATGTTTAGAAAATCCGCT
>LQRL01101708.1:11547-31600 GCA_001703475.1 Hydroides elegans
TTAAGCACGTAAATGCATAAGAACAATGGAACTTGTAAATAAACACACGTTAGGGTAAATTTGTTAAGTATTTGTTTAAAAGTGATCAACATGGCATGTATTATGTTAAAATGAAATAAGGAATGAAGTTGTTATTCTTTTGTTTTGGATTACATACTTTATAACCACTATCAACGGATATTACTTGTTTGTTTGAGGTATGTACGTTTTGAAGCATTTTTTAAAACATTGGCTGGAGACTTGCTTAAAAACAGCTTTAAAAGGGCCTGTGTGACGTCCGTTTTAAACATTATGTCATCCCGTATGTCACTCTACTCTAGGAATAAAACATTTTATGCAACTTGAGGACCTGTTTTTTAAACGTTAATGCCGGCATTTTAAGTTCATTAACTACAATTTGAAATGTTATCTAACATATTTTAGTTGGTTACTAATACAGTAGTTCCCATTTCATTTGCATCGACATCGACTATAAGAACAACATTTTAGACATTAAAGACGTATTTTTAATATTATATACACAGAAGAAAATTTCTAAGTATGTTTACTTGTTCACTAACAGGTCAACATCGAACCAGACCCTCTGGGTGTTGACACATCAAGGCATGATTCGAAGGCCTTGGTGTTGGCCAATCGCAGCAATGAGCTCACTTCTTCCACTGAAGGGAGTTTATTGAAACCTGTTATGGCACATGAGGGATACTCGAGTTCAGAGGGTAAGACTATTCTTAACTGTTTATCTGTTTATTGCTATAAATAGATGTTGTAGCATACAGTTAAATGAAATTATACATTTTTATTCAGAATAGCCAAAGTCAGATTTTTCTAATTACATGTACATGTAGTACATCACATTTTATTCTCTTACAGTACATAGAACGGTTCGTGTCTAGTTACAGGAGGAATTAGAAATTAGAAAAGCGTCTACTTAACGTTTTCAGTGCCTTATGACAACGAATGAATGTTATCTAAGTTCCTATCGCACAAATTGCATACAATCTTGATTATCACTGAATCTCGGATCGATAAAAAGTAGTTGTAAACCAAACAAGACCGTAACCTGTTGTTACCATCTCTGACTGGTTTACAGATTCGACCACGAGCCCTCGTTCCGCCGGTGAACAAGCCAACCAACTCAGTATCCTTCGAACGGGTTGCAACACCGACAGTAGTGAAGCGTCGTCATCTGTGGCCGTAGACTGTCATACGGGGCCAAGTGAGGTCATTGTGAAGGGCAAGAATGTTAGGAAGGTCAGTATTGAAAGGCCATATGTTGACCTTAGATTGCCATTTATAGTGTGTTGGCTTGCAAAAAGAGGTTGCTGTGAAGAGCAAAGAACGATATGGAATTCAGTGTGAAAATTCATGTATTTGATTGAGATTTAGCATATATGACCTTGAAAGGTCATATTGTCAAGGACAAAATACTTCGCACCGGATGTAACTCAGACAGCAGTGAAGCCTCATCGTCTGTGGCTGTCGATTGTCATACGGGGCCAAGCGAGGTCATTGTCAAGGGCAACATAAAAATGTCTGTGTGTAGAGGTCAAATGTGGCACATTGCAAATCACGAATGAAATTATCTCGAAGTTAATGTCTAAATCAACTGCTGTCTGATGCTATATGCTCTCATTCGGTGTGTTTTGATAGCTCATATTTATAAACAACACAGCACAACAACGTAACCAGACAATTATTAATAAATAATATGTATTATTATAGCAAGAATAGTTGCTGTCTTTATGCTTACATTAGCTATTGAAAAGTTGGTGAATAAAATGTAGGCCTCGTATGGATAATTAACGATAACTATCCAGCAAGTTCTCGTATTGCGATGCCTACAGTAAAGAATAGATTCAACTTATAGACCAATAATATTGACGAATCTATTTTAGGATAAGGGTGAATGAATACAGAAACATGTCTTTTCAACCTTATTCTCGGAAAAGCCACGTTTATCCATACATTTATACTAACGACCATTATGAACGTAGAACGTCTAAACTATTATAATGAAAATCAGTAACAAAATTAAATTGATTCAAATATTATCTCTCAACACATTATATTGATACATTCTCTTATGTCATATCGACAAGCCAATTTGATCTTTGACCAGACAAAACGCCAACAGCACCCGGATTCATAAGTTGAATATGGATTCCCATCCAAAAGCAAGTGTTTCTATCGAAACTTGAGATTAAATTAAACGCACATGTATATTAAATATTACATAACGAAACATAAACCCATACTTATATGTGTTACAGATCCATGTCAAGTTCCCACCGCATCCTCCCGCCAATGGAGAGGAATTGAATTCGCTTTCGAACAACAACGCAGAGAAACCGCCAAAATCCGGTCGCTTTCGGCGATCAAATACTGTACATAGATCACTGGAGCGATCGCAACCACAGGAGCATGGTAAGGGAAACGTGGTGTTTGAAAAAGAAGAAAAACTAGCTATGATTCGGTCCACAATGCGATCTTTTCATTTAAAATATAACTGAATGTCCAATACTAATCTACATGGATAAATTATGCTGCATTTCCTAAGCTCTTTGTTATATAATTTAGTGCCTTAATTACTTGTATAAAATCTATAAAAATAGTATTTGCACAGAATACACGGTTGAAATGGTAAAAAATAAACAATAATTAATAATTTCAAATTCTATTGAGAGTTTCTAATGTCAATTCCTGTTACTTGGGATTACCGGGATGAATGGGATTAAAGAATTGTTTTCAAAATGAAAACAAAAATGAAACAAAAATAAAGATATATAAACACCTCTTTTACAGGCGAAGACATACCACCAATGCACCACACCAACCCCTCCTCCTCTACTAATACCACAGAACGCCCACCCATTCAACCATTGAAGGTCAACCCGATTCTTCCTGGTATCCAAGGCGTGCGTTGCCCCGAACAACAACCCTCTCCTGGATTCCGGGATTCGGGAATCAGCGCATTAAGCCTGGATATGCATCCGAATGCCAGTTTCGAATGGGACCAGAAGATTAAACATGATATTATCAATGGTATTGAGTATTTTGAGCGCAAAAACGCGGAAATGAAGCAGATTAATAATAAGATTTTGGCGGAATTAGAGCGAGTGAAGAGACTAAATCATCAGTTAGAAGATCGACTCAATTTGAGCTCAGAACGCAATAAGGAATTGGGTTCGGAAAATGATGAGTTGAAAATACGGTTGGACCAACGAGAAAAGGAACAGGATAAACTCAAAGAACAAGCTATGACACAATGGCAAGCACGTGTGAAATCCGATGAGCTATTCATGGAACTAAAACGCGATTCAGATATCGAAATCCGGCGACTCAAAGACTTGCTAGCGACTAAAGAAAAAGAAGTCGCGCGCGTTATTTCGAACGCGTCGCAAAAGGAGAAATCGCTTAGGAATTCTATGAAAGAACCCGGATTAGCCAATAAATCGCTTCGTTCAAATATGGAGGATCATCTTGAATTACTGCATAAAATCAGTAGATTAGAGGAAGAAGTATCAAAATTAAAGGACGATAATGAAAAGGGAAAGGAAGTAAACAAGAAAACGAAAGACGAAGCTGACATGTTAAAAACTAAGCTTAAGGAGCACAATACTGAATTAGACAGTCAATATAAACGGTTCCTTTCGCTCAAAAAGAACTTCAATGATTTACGCGACGAAAATGAAAAGCTTAAATTGCAGCTTCGCGGTCGCCGTAATCTAAACCCGAATAGCACGTGGCCAAAAAGCAATCCGACCGATACGCGATCATCGGAAAATGAAGCTGTGTCCTATTTTGATATTCCCACTAAGGTCGGGAAATCCAACTCGCCAGCGGGAAAGAAACTTCCGCGACCCATGCTTGAGCATAAGCGCACGTCGTCGGAAGGACGGTCTACGATAAGCGAGAATTTACCACCGGTTGCGGCTTCACTTAAATAAAAGACACAACTTTGTCTTTGACAAATTGTCATTAAGTAGCTGTATATGAAGGTTTACAGGTAGTTGTTTACCTTCGTTTGGTAAAAATCGGTATGAGTATGTAAAATACACACCTGGTTGCAGAGCTTCTATACACAAATGACGTCATCTTTCAATTAAGCATACAATCAAAAAGCCGTTCAGGGACGTCGTTACTAGGGACCCCTTATATTTCTTATAATTCCAAAGTCCACGGCGAACCATAATCTACAACTTCCTTGAAATAGGGCCTCTTCTTTGAAATGTTGTTTGTAACTCAGCTTCATGTCATAGGCTAACGGTTAACTTTCGTTTCGTTTTGGCGTTAGCACTGCCTGGTCATGCTGAAATATCAAATTTCATTAAGAAATACAGGCCAAATGATATTAACATCTACGCCAAATTTTGTTTCAAATTTAATATATGTGATATGGAACTTTGGGTACTTTTGGTCAAACGTCAAAACACATTTGCACGATGCATTCATATGTGATGCTAACGTAAAACACAGTAGAATAAGGTGTCATTTTCTGTGTATGCTAATCCTGCGTATGGTGTGTAGGGTAGGTTATTGCATTGTGCCTGTGAGAAATCCTCACATTAACATTGCCAATGTCTATCCATATCTTTTACGTAATTGCATGAGTCTGCCCTTTTTTATATGATATTGCGTTGTGATATTTATTTCATCGATTATCTTCACAACTATCAACGAGCACATCTGTGATATTTTATGCTATTTTGAATTTTGTTTTTATATAATGTATATTTTTTGTAGATTATTTTGTCGTTGAAAATCTGTTCTGCCCGAATGTCAGCATTATTTAGTTTGTTTATATGTACAGGTAAATAAGAAATATTATTTTTGATATAATATACTTTTATGTACACGATGATATTACTATTATTTAACCATGCGATACAGTGCTGTTTATTGAATTATAGTTTGATACATAATAAGCGTAACGCAACTGGTAAGTTTATATTATTATTTCAATGTAATCAAGCATGAAACAAACTTCTGGAGAGACATTGATTCAGACATTGTATCTGTGAGGTTTAATCCCTTTCCCTGATAAAAAATGAAATCGTCCCAATGTAGCCAAAAATGCGCCGTATAAACGGTGTTGAACACATTATGTTCAAATACTTTTATGCGCTACATGTTATATTATATCCCTATCGTAAAGTAAGCAATATTTTTATGCACATATGTATAATTGAAATGAAAAATGATCAAATATCTTCCCATGCTGAATAAAAACTGCTATCCGACGCGAAATCAGAAATAAAAAATTGAGCCGGGATGGCCGGAAGGGTCACCAATGTATTTTTGGTATATGAGTGTCTAAGTGAGATTCACGCTTGTTAGTGTAGTTGAGTTGAAACGGTATACATACTTCTTATTTTGTAGAACGTATTTGCATATTTGAATGCTTATCTGCGATATTGTAGGCTTATGTATGTATAACTTCAAATCAGTAAAACCGTCCTACCGTTGTGATAAATGAAGCATTTCACATCTCAATCGTATTTCACATTATATTTATATTGTGTATTCCTTGTTTTTAGATACGTTGTTGAATACTGTGGTAAGATTGGTTGGTTTGATATTGATTGAATAATTATTAGTTTTATTGTATCTAATTGATATTTCTTATTTTGTAAAATATCTACAAGAAACTGATACTCAAGAATATTAGAATAGTTATAATGTTATCTCATCTCTTAATTATTAAAAATCATATTGTTATGTTTGAAGTTGATTCATGAATAAATGTTTTAACATTGAAAATGCGTTTTATGTGTGTGCATTAGCAAAATCGGATGTTTGTTAATGGATTCAAATATAAAACAATATCAAAGCACATTTTACTCATGGTTTTTATTCTTGGTTAATTGTTTTCATTAGGACTATATGAAATCGAAGAAATGAAACCATCATTTCAACACAATCAACAATATGTCTGTAGTATTAGCTATATGTATAATGAGTTACAAACATATGAATGCCATTCTATGACTCTTCCTCTTGTGGTTATGACGGCTCCGTATATAAGGAGGCCACGTGCTACTGTAGAATCACTGTATCAATAGATGTAAATTAATGCAGTCAAATAATAGTTGTTACGTCTTTTGATGATAACGATAATCTACAATGTCATCATGCACGTAACCGAGTATGATGACGATTGGTCAAAGGTTGGGTCACTAACCTCAGGCTATCAACTATTCCTTAGTTAATACATTGTTGTCCTTTAGATTTCTTAAATATCTTAATTTGTGAAAGTGTCCCCGAATTCGATGTGGTGGTAGCGAATCCGGTAAAATTTGATTTGGTATGATTTTGGTTTACCTCAATATATCATAATGTATTGTTGACATTATTATCAAGAAGTACCAATGAGAGCGCCTTTTATCTGCTGAACACTAGTATATATGATCCCTGCCTTAATTCAATAAGCTGTACGTGTATTTTCTAGATTTCTTTAATATCAAAGTATAACCAAGTCTACGCAATATATTCAATTATAAATATCATAGTAATTTGAGCAAAATCAAGGGGACTCTCTTCGTTGTATCGTTTGGTGTTTATCAAACCTATTATGTCACTTCAGCAAACCAGTGAAGACATGTTTATTATAAAAATATCTCAAAGATACTCAATCGGAACCATAAACTACGGACAGGAAGAGAAATGGGTATGCAGAATACAAATTCACTGTAATTAATGATAATATATATCAGATATAGTTGTATTGTAAATAAGATTATATTCTTCAGGATATAAATGATTTTAGTACATTCTTAACACAAGCATAAATATGAATTATATTTTCTGGTGAAACTAAGTTGAAAACCATAATCGTTATAGTGCTCAACCCTTACGGAATTTCTATGTATTTCTTCGATAACGGGTAGTGTACGTAGATACGCATTATAAAGCGTAGACGACTGTCTTTTGCATGTGTTTTAGGATGCAGCACAGTGAGGCTTGCGACCACTCTTCTGTATTAATTGCGACCACAGCTCATTGCTACTCAGTGTCCAAACGAGTTATACATTCTTATGCATTAACAGTTGTGACAAAACATCGACATAAGAAATGAGTATTTCATTTAAAATTGAAGATAGCAACAGAAAACACACAACCGAGAAAACAATATAAGCATGTGTCCTGTGGATGTACATTAACGAAAAAACAAAGAAATCAGTATTATTTTAAACTAACTAAATGTCGATGACTATTAGGACTGCATATTTAATTTATAAAAAGTGATACCATTTAAAATCCATTGATTATTTAAAATATTGTTGATTATGGAACACCTGGCTATTTATCGAATTTAACAGCATCAACTGCGTTTAAGAAAGAGAAAAAAACACTTTGCATTGTTGAGAGTCTGTTAACAAAAAGTTTAATAACTCATGTCTGTGAGATATGCGTTGCAACTAGTATAGTAGAATGTTTCAAAAACAGGGTTTAAGAAGCTACAGTAAAAACCACTATTAAATAGACTATCGTAGGCAAAATCTTTCGCGTCAAAATTTGCGGCTATGCGTAGTGATTTTTCGTTTATTCGGTTATCGGTTGTTCGGTTGTTCGTTTATTCGGTTGTTCGTTTATTCGGTTGTTCGTTTATTCGGTTATTCGTTTATTCGGTTGTTCGTATAAAAATATGTTTAGTCTTTAATTGATAACAATTCGCGATTAATATACTAATATTCTTGCGCAAGATTCTCATCTCGGTCGACACATATTACAATTTACATGATGATGTCTGCATAGTAAAGTGCCCCCCCCCCCCTCCTAAAACCTATGTGTACTCTCTTTAGCTCATAAACATTATTATTTGTTCAACAGGCTTAGCTAAATGATTTAAATTAAAAATATAATATATAATCTCCAGTTAATTGTCAATGCGTCAATTCATATTATTGAAATGAAGCGGACAGAAATACCTTACACTAAGTTCAGTAATTCTATTTTGCCAATATATTTGGAGCTCAATATCATATTAAACGAGCGGTTTATGTCTTGCTTACACGTTGTGAGTTTTGAATTAAAAAGGACAGTATTGCTATGACATGGAATTCATTTAAATACATCATCTTGCAAGCTGGATTGGATACGATATATTTTCGCAGGTATGTTTTAATCTTAAAGTAATGATTATGAATGTTATTTAGTTATATTTCTTGAATGATGTATTTGATTTCAATTCATGTTGATACTTTTTTTTAGAACTAAGGGAAACTAAGGGTGTGGGGAAAATATGAGACTTTTTTCCAAGATGCTTGATTTCGGTACGGCAGATTTCAAAAATCGGAATACCATAATTCACTAAATGCATATAAATACATAAAATAAATACTGCTTCTTTTATCAAGTGATTCGGTAATGAAGGGTATGTCCATAAAATGGGCTTTTTTCTTCGAATTGCTTTAAGAGGTGGCGTACTTCTTTTAATGAAACAATGTCTTAAGAGTGTATTTAGAGTTTTCTTGCTGAGAAATGTGTAACAGAGGGTCTGTCTTCATACAGAATTTATCATTTGAGCTTTTAAAAAATATTAATTTAGGCGTCATATATATTTTCAGTGTTATTGTCAACCGAGCGGAGGGTTTACTATGCTCACTGTTTCCAAAAATGAGTTGATCAAGCCCAGGTAAGAAAGCTATGATTTTATAATATAATTGTTATAAAGCACCTGAATATGAGTCTTAACTGAATCTTTAAAAATGTGTGATATATTGATTTGGTCACAATGGGTCTGTCCATACAGTAGGCGAGTTTTTCAAAAAAAATATTGAACTTGTTTTCTATCTAAATATTTAAAAAAATGATGTAAGGCTGACTGACGTTTAAGTGTTAAATATGTTTGAGTGTCAAATATTCATGATACAAATAGTGCCTGTGTTGTTAATTGCTTTTAATAAAGGGTCTGTCCTAACCATGGGTGGGCGTTTTTCTTCGAAATGCTCAAAGATCCATTGAGCTTGTTTTTATCGTGTGAATATCATTTCAAATTGAAAAAAGATAGCTATATGATTAGTTTCTCATTTTTCACAATTAGTTTAACTGAGGGTCTGTCTACATACCAAACCCAATCTTTTTTAGGACTTAAAAATATATTTAGGTGTCATACTGAATGACTGTTTTGTATATTTTCAGTGTTATTCGCGACCGAATGGAGAGGTAACTATGATCTAGGTCTATCGAAGATGTTTTCCAGTCCAAGTAAGAAAGCCATGATGCTAATAATGAATAATTAGTAAAAAAGGCTTGTTGTGAAAAAAACGCTTATTCGCGGTTCTCTGGTGTTGCGAATATTTTGATGTGGCATTAACGTTTTAACTGGTAAATTTTACTTCAGAAAATTTATTATACATTTTACAAATGTTTTTTTTAAATAAAGGGTTTGTCCATACTATTGGCGTTTTTCTTTAGATCCATTGAACTTAATTATTCGTTTTTATATCAGTCAAAATTGCAGCAAAAAATCTTTATATGAAGAGTTTCTCTTTTTCATAGAGGGTCTGGCTATAAAGCAACCTTGAAAATATATGGAGATATCATGCTGACTGATTTTGTTTATTATATTTTCAGTTTTATTCCAAACCGAGCGGAGAGGCTACCATGCGTCCGTGTTTCCATCGACGATGTTTTCAAGCCTAGGTAAGAGAGTAATGATTATATGATAAATAGATTTCCAATAAATAAATAGATAATAAAGGGGCTATCTACACTAAAGGCGTTTTTCTTTCAATAACGAACCTGTCTATACCTTGAGCGGTTTCTTTCGAATAAAAGGGAATGTCCATACCACGAGCGCTTTTTTCAATAGAAGTTGAATAGATTATTAAGGGTCACCTACACCAAAGGAGTTTTTCTTTAAATAACGGGTCTGTCTATAACATGATCGATTTCTTTGCAATTAAAAGGAATGTCCATACCACGAGCGTTTTTTTAACTAAACATTGAATAAATTATAAAGGGTCATCTACACCAAATGCGCAATTCTTTACAAAACGGGCCTGTCGATACCGTGAGCGGGTTTTTTTCGAACTAAATGGAATGTCCATACCACGAGCGTTTGTTGCCAGAAGTGTATAATTTTTCAACAAATAATTAAGTAATAACAGGGTGTGGCTACACCACAGGCGTTTTTCAAATTAAAATTGAAAATATATTTCATGAAGGGTTTGTTGCTCGACATTGAATAAATATACATTATACTTAATATTTATTCTTTGTTTTTTTTTTTGGTGAACAGCACAATGTCTCAAACCAACGATTCTACCTAATCAACGCGGGAACCACATCACATTTCTGCTATTGATCAATGGCATATCTGCCTTTGAATTGAAGAACACTCTAATAACTACCTATGGAAGCTGAAAATAATATTAATATGAAGTTGGTATATATTAAGTGTTTGACCATGAAACAGTTCTAGACATACTGAATGAGACTTAAAAATCGTAATAATGTATGGCATTGGTTGATATTGAGTTAATGCCGATTAAAGTGGTAGTTATTTTGCATTTGGTTTCCCGTTTATGATATTTTGTGAAAACTGTTGTATTATTATTTAATTGACAAATTTAATCAATTAGTTTTGGTAACGTACTTTGCATTGGGAGTGTACATTGATTAAAAAATAAGAAAAATGGGGAGTCGGGTGATATTCCAGAGCATGTAAAATAGTTCAAGTTGCAAGCTTTGAAACAGGCACATTCATGAAATCGTTCGATACCGGGAGGGGACAAGGTAAATGACGGGTGTGTACGCTTGCTAAGGTAGTAGAAGCCTTCCCCCGGCACCCGACAACAGTCAGATAGAATGTTCTATCGCACGCCTTTTTCCAGTCATCTGGGGTTTTATGTAAAATGTCCTTGGCTCTGATTGAATAGGTTAAAGACACTCCATATGTGTCAGTAAATAAATGTATACTCACAATGTAAATTACCTTACTTTCTAAAAAAAGTTTTCAGTTGTATCGTGTGACGCGTCTAATCTCTAGCGCCCATTGATCCAGATTGTGATGAAGTGTTTGATAAGATTAGCGGATATTGAACTCAGTAAACAAGATATAAAACAAGGTGTTTTATTTACAGAAATGACATACTTAGCCTCATTTGACAAATAAACGAGAAAAATAATAGTTCATAAACCTATCAACATTAAAATGAATTTTAAAAGCAGGCAATCAGTATACCAGTGCTTGGAAATGAAATTTCTAAATACATGTGTCACAGTGCTGTACTAGAGTATCGAAATTGTAACAATTTAATCTGATTTCCCTTCATATTAGGAACTGTTTAAAAACGGAACTAAAACAATATATATGGAATAATAACCGAAGGGTCCTAATCAAAATGGTTATTGGCCCGAGGGATAGGGAAAAGTAATGCCCAAGCCCGAAGGGCGCGGGCATTACTTTTTCCTATCCCGAGGGCCAATAACCATTTTGATTAGGATCCTGAGGTTTTTGTTCCTTTTATTGCATGGATTTCTGCTTTTTTCAAACACTTTTTCGAGTTTGCAGCGTGAACTATATTTGCGTAACGTTTGCGTAACTTTACGTTACGTTGCGTAAAACGGCTATTTTCTAAACAATCTCCCTACCTTTTCGGATAGTGTTTTCGAAACTGGTCTGTCGGTTTATGAAGATATAAGAATACGTCCAAAGTGACTTGATGTTATTCAAAAGAGTCTTTGGACATATTCTTTCAGTATGGTCGTATTTTGTTTTAGGCACTTTCGATTTTTTTTGCTTCACAATTTTCCATGTCGTTAATCACTCCATACATCTGCTTTAAACTTGGCATTTCCTCGATTCTATCCATTAATGCTTCATCAATATTAACTTAATTTTTCACATCATCATTTTGATGCTTATATTTCATCACAAATCCTGAAGTTTTATTCCTTTTATGTTAAATATCAAGCATATTTCAGTTCCTTTTCAAATGTGTTCTAATTCCAGGCTAAGAACATGCTTATATTTTTATTAGCATTCGGTTTATTAACTTTATACGTTAAAATACAAATATATAAACTTATTTATTCTATTTTTATAAACATGTGTGTTATCCTGTCACATTCGTTTCACTTACTGCAGTAAACAAAATTTCATTACGTAGAATTTGAATTTTTTTACGTCACAATTACAATACTAGGTCAAGTTCACCGAGTACTGAGTGGCCGAGCGTGTGTGTCCTACAACCAAGACAGTTGTCATAACGTACTCGTGAATATGCTAATAGAGTAGAGAATGTGCCCATATGCAACAGGCTCCAAAGCGGCACCTGGGCGATCGGGGTTCAAGTCCTGACAGGGGCAATGTTTTATTGAAATGAAATAGCCATCTTTATTTTTTTTAACACAAATTATACAATTACTACGCACCCGGGCATTATCACAAAAGATAATGACCGGGTGGTTATGCCCTGTAAAATGCTTCAACCATGCAATAAGTACATTTAATACCATGGAGGATAAATTCCTTTTGAATATTTGTAATGTGATAAGCTACATTTAAAATATCGATAGAATCATATGTGTAGCCGTTTTGTGTTATAGTGTCTTTTATTGTGTCGCTATTTACATTACTTCAGGCATAGAGTTCTCGAATGTCGTGATCGAATAGAAATATATCGATATCATTTACAATGCAACAGCAAACCAACCAAATATATCATATTGATTGTTTACATCTAAAAGTCACAACCATACCCTTTTAATTATAAGACACATTTGAATCGAACTTCCTAGACCCATGGACCTGACATTAAAAAGTCTTGTCTTTATGTGTTGGTTGCCTTTTGCTGGTACAGACTCAGTTCTTTTTGCTCTTATCTTTGGTTCTGCGAAACTGCCTGTTCGATGTGTCGATAGCTTTCGAAATTTCCGACCTGCTCGAATCGGGAAAGATCCCTAAAATGGCATCGTATATCACGCCACTGCGGACTCCTGTGGGATCCAGCATAGGTCGCCCTCGTATTCCGTTGAAGTTGCAATTTGCTAGTCGCTCCTCCTCGGTGAACATCGCCTTCATTAATCCAACAGCAAGGGTGGGTGCGGTGCGAAACGACTTGCGTAACATTGACCAGGTGGGCTCGGTAACCCCACATTCAGCTAGGCTCCGAGCTGAATGAGCGAATGAAGGGCTAGCTCCTACATGAAGTGATTTTCGAGATGCGCTGCTTGGTTGATTTGCTCGAACAATGTTTGGTGTTCTCTGCTCTTCATGCTTAGTGATAAAAGAATCCCTGGCCTCGGATCTGTTGATAACATGCGTGTTTGCCAAATCACTGCTCATTCCTGCGTTTGGTGTAGATGTCAGTCGATTAACTTCTGATGCATCCTTGTCCATTTCTAGAGCATGTGACACACTATGAAGTAAATTCGAAATAGGTGCACCCTGGAGCAACAATGGTGAATCTGGCAAAATGCATTCTTGAGGAACACTGAGCAATGCCGGGCTGGAATGGGGTGTGCAACTATTCACATTGCTGTAGGTCTGGAGATTTTCTGTGAGGCATGATGGCGGTGGACTCGGAGGATCCATACTTTAGAAATCTGGCAACACTGCTCCTTCGGTAATCTGAGGTGGTGGTGGCGGCGGAGGCGGGGATAGGAAAATTGCTGGTACATCTGGCTGGTTGAGAGGAGCCTGGTTGATGCCATTCGAAGTCTGCTTTGTGGTATCGTTAGCTAGGCGATTCATTATCTTGTCGAGCTTTTGCTGCATCAAATCGTGAATGGTGTCTTCAGCTT
The DNA here is from genome assembly GCA_001703475.1 of Hydroides elegans. Classification (NCBI taxonomy): domain Eukaryota; kingdom Metazoa; phylum Annelida; class Polychaeta; order Sabellida; family Serpulidae; genus Hydroides; species Hydroides elegans. The sequence continues at coordinate 25,300 of LQRL01101708.1, forward strand.
CACATTCAGTACCCACTGCGGAATGGTGTGGGTCAATCTGGTTGGAAACACTTTGGAGAGGTTCATTACTTGGTGCCGATGAATCGATGTCTGTTTGGCCGCTTGAAGCATCTGCTGGGGTGTTGTGGTGGTCGCGAACACTCTGGTTAGGCTCGCCATCGGGAGCAGTTGAGTCGACGGTTGTTGTGTCAGTTTCAGTAGCCGCTGCGGTTTTGTGCTGGTCGATCTGATTTGAAACAGTTGGAATGGTTGCGTCAGCGGGTGCTAAAGTGTCGGCACTAGTTGAACCATCCCCTGCGATATGGTGAGGGTAGATCTGGTCGGGAGCACTCTGGTTAGGTTCGTCAGCGGATGCAGTTGAGGTTGAGTCGATGGTTGGTGTGTCAGTTTCCGTAGCCGCTGCGGTGTCATGTTGGTCAATGTGATCGGAAACACTTGGGATGGTTTCATCACCGGGTGCAGATGAGTTGACATTAGTTGAACCACTACGAGTATCAGCCGTGATGTTTTGTGGGTCGACCGGTTCGGAAACAATTTGATCTGGTCCTGAAACATAGAAAAAACATGTTGTATGTTATCATTAAAATTCATATATGTAAATTGTATTCTGAATTAATAATATGTACATTTCATTGTCAAAGAATAAATAATATATTTGGACTATATTAAATAGATTACTTCTTTACGTTACTGCTGAGGAATTTAAACAAGAGACGCTTTCGAGATGATTTCACCTCGGTTTTCTTACGTTTCCCTGTTGATTTATCCTGTTCTGTCTCTTTTTCATCGTCACCTAGCCAAACAACTTGTGCGATAGAGCCAACTCCCTTTGAACCTTTGATAATCGAAATATCAACAATATCCCATGAGTTTTCATCAACAAATTTAACGAGAGAAAATTCGTATATTTCACCGTCTAATGGCATATTGTAGTTTATTTTGCGATGACAATATTTCAAATTGTTCGGCTTATATATAGTTGGAAATACTCAAGTGCATCAGGATTCGATTATTTTATTGGTCATGCTTAATCAAGAAGCCAATCAAATTTATTGTTTGAGCAAATGTTGTCACGTTACCCAACCGCCCCTGAGTTGAGATACTTTTGCAAATGACCAATAAAATACACCGTGTGAGTAAAGGATATCACATTACGCAACCGCCCCTGAATTGAATCGTTTGAGTAAAGTTAATCACACGGCTCACCATGTCTGAGTAAATCTCCCTTTGTCTCTTCACCCCAACGGATTAGTTAATCAGTTAAGCCTTACTTGTTAATCGCATCAAACACGCATTGCTAAGTTAATTAGCTTTGAGCTTATGTGACTAAAATAAGTTTGATCACTGAAACACATAAATGCCTTTTAAAATCATTCATCCATAATTACGTATAATAAAACATTGATAAACACTCACTCAACATTCATTTAAAGCTATAATGTGGTATAAATATGCATTTGGCGCTCTAAAGAGCATTTTGGTTTTGATTCGGTTTAATCGTAAACCTGATTGAGCAAATTATTGTCCAGAAGGATCGCCCTCTGCAGCAACAGCCTTTGGAAGAACGCGTTGCACGTGATTTATGTACCTAGTACATTGTTCTACAGTCATTGCCGTCTCCCAAAATTGACGCATGCCCGACAGCAATTCTTCTGTGTTCTTTTGCCGCACCCTTGATCGAAGATGATGTTTCAATTGATGCCAGACGTTTTCTATCGGGTTCATATCTGGTCTCTCCGAAGGTGTCTTCCACCAGTTGATCTGTTTCTCTTCGTAGAATGCCCTAGCAACTTTGGAGGTGTGCTTCGGGTCATTATCTTGCCATAGTCGATATCCGTCCGGAAAGGCTTGACTGGTGAATGGTAAAAGCGTCTCTTCCAGGATGCGACACAAACTTGGTCCATTTAAACTGTTCGAAAACATGTAGAGTCCAGTTGCTCCTCGCTTGCTTATCCCTGCCCAGACATGAATCTTTAGAGGGTGCTTAGAAACTGGTGCCAAAGGTGGTTGCTCTCCTTGGATGCACTTCATTCTTCTGTCATAAGCCTCCAGAAAGATTGTGGATTCATCTTTGAAAATAACATCGTCGAATTGGTCGTTTTTTTCAATGCATTTGGTTGCAAACTCCAGACGCTTGACTTCATTTGTCTTCCAAATCATTTGGACAAAATAAGTTGGCCGAGTAACAATACCAAGTTTCAGCAACGTGCATCGGAATGTAGTAACTGGAATAACAAGACCCGTCTTCATTCGGATCTCGTCCAAAACATTGGCTGTTACAGCAAATGGATCTTTCCTGTAGATATCTTTGATCAGTTCTTTATGAATAAAACATCTCCTTTTGAAGATCTTGGCTTTTTCTTTCGATCCTCAATCTGCTGATGTTGGTCAAATTTCTTGAATAATTTATGGAGGCCACTTTTTCCGATGCTGTGACCCTGGGCCTCTAGCGTCTTTCGAATATCTTCAGCAGACCTTCCCTCATCTCTCATGTGAATCGCAGCTTTTCGCAGTTCCAATGACAGTCGAAGCATTTTGAAAAAAAAAGATTAATGACCGCATGCTTTCCTATTTATACCCCTTATATCGGTTATTCGGTTGTTCGGTTGTTCGTTTATTCGGTTTTTCGGTTGATCGTTTATTCGGTTGTTCGGTTATTCGTTTATGCGTAGCAAATTTTTCGTTTATTCGGTTATACGCGTTCGTTTATTCGGTTGTTCGTGTCAGATGTCCACTCAGGAGTGGTTTTGACTGTATAATAATATGTGACAAAAACTATGCATGATTTAGGTGATAAAGTGGCTATACAACTCTTTTGCAAAGATAGCTGAGCCGTAGTTCGCGGAAGATAGCGGACAAGATTAAAAAGTCAGATTGATCCTTGTTATATCGATTGCGTTTACCGCAAGTAACTGTCATTGCTTTTATTCCTTCCGAAAGTCGGAATCGTAAGACTATACCAAACAGTCGTTGCCATCCTCGGTGACGTAGTCGCTTAATGCATATCAAAACACCGTAAACCCTCTAACTCTGCCATAAATCCGCCTCAAAACTGATCAGTATTGTTATGTACAGCATTGCGTCAGCGTTACAGAACAGCTAAGATGTGATAATCGGCCATCAAAAATGTCTTTGGCATATGCAACTATTCATCCGAGTGGCGGTTGGCTAAAATCACAGAAATGCTCAAGTTACCGTCTATTTATACGCATAAAATGATGCTCATGCGTTTAACACTCATAACTACAATTTTAAAGTTATTACAGTAAGTTGATTTTAAATACATTGCATCTTAAACCTATTTAAATGTAGCAAAAATGCAGATATGTATCTAGGTAGTGTGTCATTATTATAACAATATAATCATAATTAAGCAAGTTGTGAACCAAAATGTAAAACTATATTTGAAACTTTTGACAATTTACTGAAACACACGTCTACTGGACTTCTGATTCTCATAGTGCCTTACTCCTCCACATTATTCAATGAGCATCAAACACGATTATTAATTTACAAAACGCCATTAATTTAATATCTATATATGTCCATTGTTTAAGTGGCACACAATAGACCTCTTCTGTTAGGGCATGCAGAGAATAAGGGTACCAGCATAGACCCATTCAAACTCACAAAATAAGTTCCCATTTCCATTCAGCGCAGTAAAATCGTAATCAAAACAATTTTCAAGGAACATTGAACCAACAATCTCCGTATGCCATAACCTTTAGAACGAAAATATATTGACGTTGGCACTGCAGAAGAAAAACTTCATAACACCTTTTGAAAGGTTTTGAAATGATACACAAAAATATACAATTATGATTTTATATACCTAATCAACCACCTACGAGTTTGTTTAAAAGTTGTCATGCTGATTTGCTTTGATTTTGTTGAAACTTACATAACAATTATTTCCAACTTTTATTTCATGATAAATTTAGCACACATTATTTGCTAACGATGTATAGTAAATACTCACTATCCACCATTTGTAACGTAAACAAAACAGTAAACCACTTCCATGTTGCATGTTGCGGGTAAATTTCTCAAGATGCGGGTGACATATCTGTTTGGCTGGGATCATATATCAAAATAGTCACAATGGAGTTCGATGGAGTCAAATCCCGATTAATATGGTATTCAGTCGAACACTTCGAAGTTGCTATTCCTTTAAACTTCTTGGAAGGTTTTTGGAACCTTTGCAGCGTGTGGGTGCGCTGTGTCGTACATGATCTCATCGCTGTGATGCTGAAAATAGGGATTATCTTTGTTGTCTAATGTGATTGCGTTATGAAGACTGACTGACTATAGGATTTCAAGCAATAATTATTAGCTATGATCACAGCCAAACCGGATGACAACCCAAATCATGCAACAACTTCCCCTTGAGGTGTGGACATGCTTAATATTACATTTGGAATTTATTTGAACCCTTGGATGACCATCTCAAAGGCAAAGCTAAAATCAAAGGCTTAGAAAACTATTTTTACACAATCAAAGACCTAACCAAACGATATGACTATTATGTTTAGAAAAGGTACATTATCATCGCTGCCTTTGATAGATCATCGTCGTTCATGCGAAATCGTAATCTATATTTGGTGACAAATTATTGTTGTATTGCTATCAAGGCCTGTTTCTACATTCTTTGTTGCCATCATGGAAAGCCAAAACATCGTACCAGAAAAACATCGCCTACTCAACAATGATTCGTGACCATCTGAACGATCCACAAAACTAACATATTCTTATAATACTATCTTCTTTAACTCTATACAGAATCTATTTGTCATTTAAATTCTTTTAGTGGGAAATGTTCATATTTGTTCTGTTCTGTCAAAAGGCCATCAATGAAGATAATCAACATAAGAGATACTACACAGAATAATTCACTGGGTTTCTAGCAGCTGTCGCACAGATGAACATATGTGGGATTCGGTTCCTTGTGATACGGATTCGTTTTTCTTAGGCGATGACTCATTGACCTTCCATATATGTTCACAAGCAGCGTGTCATGATTATAAGTTTTAAATTGTTATTTCGATAAAATTATAAAGACGTGCCTCTGTTTTAATATAATCGTCAACTTTCATGATATCTATGGCCTGATCACGATTATAGTGAAATAGTATTGAGTACTGTGGTATGGGTACCAAATATTTTGCTAAACAAACTATCGAGAAAAAAAATCTGTTTATATAATAAATGTTTGATTTCTACACATGATAGCATATTTCTTACTGTTTAAGTGCCAAGAAATTAAAGAGAACATAGCGAGGTAGTATATACTATTCACCAAAAGAAAGTATATTCCTAAATAATCTAATATCTTCGTAAATATTCAATATTTTCGATCGAAATTTTCACCCACGTCATCTAATGTGAAATTCGATGCATTATTATAATTGTATTCCCAAAAAAGAATGGACAATGTGGTGGGTTTGAGAAGGGTCTTATTATATAGAGTGCGTTCGCATCGGCGTAGGCGACAACACGGGGCGATGTCGCAAATAAGAGACGCCTTACTGATTTCTCGCATTGCATCCTCTGAAATTAAGCGTCAATTCCTTATTCAGCTCACTTATCCATGGCTGCCAACTAGCGTATAGTGGATACAAAATGAAATTGAGCGCGGAGCATTAAGTGTGCGGGCGTGGAGTCAGCGTGCTATATGAAACCCTAACGGTTATAAGAAGGGGCTTCTGTTATAAGCGTAGAAGACACGCGGATTGGCTACTTGGAGCTACGGTAAAGGATTATGTATCTAAGGTTGTCGAGGGCTTTACTAACATTTGTAAGTCGAGGCCGGGCAACATATTTTGTAAAACAATCAACCGTTGCGAAAGAACTTCTTTAATATATCTGTGTGTCATCCCATACGAGTCGAAGTTAAAGCTATAGAGTATCGGCGGTAACTTATCGAAATATATCATATTGTCTCGGTTTTTCGAGGAACATGCTGTTTACCACGATTAGAGGGCAGTCAGTATTCACTAGCGAAGGGCACTCCACGACACATTTTTCAAAAAGTTGTTAAATCACCTTAAAACAACATTACAAGTATGAACAAAAACAATATAATAGTTTTTGAACATTAAATGTTTGCAAAAAGGTGTTCCCTTTTTCCAAGCCAGCTGGGCGGTTTCTCCTTTTCTAGCCAGCTTGGAACAGAAAAGAGCGAGAAAAGGAACACCTTTTGATAAAATTGAAATGTAGAATATAACTAAATTACTTATCACATATTGTAAATAACAGTATATTATACAATTGCAAGCAGGTTTAATCATTTCTGAAATAATTA
>LQRL01101733.1:12499-22926 GCA_001703475.1 Hydroides elegans
GCAAGTTCTTATGGTTCCACTGATGTGAAGCTGCATGGAGAGGGATTGGTCGACAATAACACCTAAACTTCTCAAGCTTTCGGCCGAGCTAATAGCGTTTTCGCCTACGACTAGTTCGCGAATTGTAATCTTCGGTCTGTTTCGAACACTACAGACCACCATAAATTCAGTTTTTGAAGGGTTTAATTTCAGTCTATTGTTTGTGGTCCAATTTTGGATTGAGTTGATACCATTACTTAACTCTTGGGCGGCGTTTGCTTGGGCTACGTGAGTTTTGAGCGAGAATGGTTTGAAGATACCGGAATCGTCTGCGTAGAGATGGTATAGTAAAAGTAGTATCCGAAGTAAATATCCGAGAGGTTGGGTGTAGTCTGAGTAGAGCCTAAATATATGATATCGGTGTTGCAAAAATGCTTACCCTAGTTTAACAATGATATCAATCTAATGATAGCAAAAAATATCGGCGTGATACTAAAACATGTAAAGTTTCTTAATATGAAATTATACAATTATAAAATGGTATTTCTTCTATATTGTTGAAATCATATTGAATGAATGAACTCTGCTTTTGCATTTAGGTAAAAATGATTTTTTTAGATTGTTTGGATATTTTAGACAGTTTAGCAAGGATTTAGAAGCAGTTATGAACATGGTCACATACTTTAAGATGACAACATAAAATTGTCTACAGATTTCGTCAACAACACAATTCCAACAATTTTTTTTTCAAGTTTATATGCGAGCATGATATAGGGCAAACATGCGCGTTTTGTGATTTTTTTTGTTAAAACCAGATAAGTTTTTACCATCGATACAAATTCCTACCGGTAGACATTCCGTTAGAATTCTGAAAGGTTTATAAGCCATTTAAGTAGGTATGCTTGTTCTTTGGTTGATATCCATATGAAGAGGTAATTTTACTATCCTTTATTGAATAGCGGCACAAAATTGAATTGTTTCATACATGATACGTTTGTGTGTTATCATATCTCTCTTGATGGAGGGTCGTTGTATGTAAAAACACCACATTATTTCAATGCCTTGATTAGAGCATGTATTCATCAGATCAATGCAGTCATTTCCATTGCAATTTATGCGACTTACCTCTTGCTAAAGTATGAACAGTGCATGGCATTATTTCGCTTTGTTAAGGACATTTCAATACCCAATAACCCATTATTGAGAATCGTTTATGATTCAGTTTGTATTATGTGTTTGCTAAATATCATTACTATATATATCTCTACATATCTACATTACTGTATCATATGAATGCTATTCACAATACATTGTTGTTTTGTTGGGATCCATGTTAAAAATAAGATAAAACCATAGTTTTATTTCTTTTACAATACCAAGTCAAGCATTTGCTTGATTGATGTTTTTAACGTCATTCTCAAGTTTAATCCTGTGTGATTCTATGGTAAAACAAATTAAAACGCCGTTATCAAATTAAAGTTTTAGCTTATATTCTATTTAAATGAAAAATGTCTTTTAATACGATTAATATATAGACTTAATAAAAAAATCTAAAACATGTAAATAAACTGCAGCTATTTATTCAGATTTGATTTTCATATAAGCACAAGGACAAAGCATGATTGATTGATGTGATATTCATTTAAACTTGAATATTTTTTATACATTTTGTTGTTGATTTCAATGTTTTCATAAAACATTTTCACAACCTTGTTAATATCAAATAATTGTTTAAGTTATTTCTCAGCTGAATATGTAATACATGACTAAATGAAATATACAACAAGGTTTTTATAAACATAAATAAGTTAAAAAATCAATGCCAACAAGTTTTTTATGCCAACAAAAATACTACAAATATATATAGATTTATTTTAAAGCCTTTAGTTTTATTAACACGTCATTTTAACATCATTTTACAAGATGATCTCTGTGTATCAAGGACAAAACCTTCCTTATCTCCTTACACGTACTTATCTTGTGCAATCAATCTTTTTCATATTTGATAACATGCTTTTTTATATATAATAGTATGCTTATCATGTCATGCTATCAGTACAGCCGTCACTCTCAATTTGCTCTAGCTATTTGAATAATGACTTAATGCTCGGTACAGTTTGTTTATTGCAAAGAATATACACGAATTATGAACATTTTATATGTTTATTATGTCAAATATGTTGTTTTGCGATATTTAACGATAACAGATAGTTGATGCGCTTGAAACCCGTGTTTTATATATTGCATACGATAACATAAATTGATCCTTGATGGATGAAATACAATTGTGTAGTCTACAAGATTACAATGCAAGGATATGATTCTGAACGTTTATCATGGATAAATATAACTATTTCAGATTGTTTATACATAATTGAGATTAATCGTTCTTTGCAAAACATTTTTCTTTTGGTGTTAATACCTGGCCCTTTATTTTTGGAAATATGTGTGAGTTGCAGGCAATGACAAGGTAATGAGATCAATAAACTCTTTGCATTGTATTCTACATAATCATTTCATAGATAAGCAAATTCACTTTATATATAAAATAGTATAATCGTTTTTTTTTGGCAAATTCACATTTTGATACGAAAAATATATGTTTAAAGCTGCATACTCAAACACGTTTTATATTAACTCGGCATAGTATTTAGCCCTTCCATTAACGTTAAGCAAATTTTAAAGTAGTTAATTGTAAATCAATGTTATAATCCAACCACGTTTCAAAATTAACTCTACCCGCATTTATTATCAGAGGCAAGCCGAAAAAAGAATAACGTGATCATTGACGAAACAATTATAGGTAAAAATTATATTTAGTAGTAATATATTGTACAAAAAATATCAAAATTAAATCTTGTTCGATTAAATTTCATGGTGTATTCTACAAGATGATAATACAAGGACAAGGATAACATTATGTGTGTTTATCATGGATAACAATAACTATTTTATGTTGTTTATATCTTATTAAAATTTATCTTTCTCTGCAAAACGACTGAACAGACAAACACGTTTTCTCCGGTTGTTTATGCCTGGCCGTTTGAGTTGTATATAATGACAACCGTAATGAGATAAATCAATTATTTACAGAGTTTCGTATATAACCGTTTTGTAGAAAGCAAACTCATATTTTAATGTGGAAAAAGTGTAGTAAGTGTTATAGTTTATATATGTTTGAACACTGCATATTCAGCCACTTGTTTTATCAACCCGACATTATATCTAGCATATTCATTGACGTAAAGCAAATTTAAACGAACGTCATTGTAAATCAATTATATGATCAATCACATTTGAATTTAACTATATCTGTTTTAATTACCAGATGCAAGACCAGATGAGAACCAATTGATTATTAGCCAGACAATTATAGGTAAAACTTTATTTTTAACACAATTCAACTATTTAATACATGATAGCCACAGTTAATATCATCCATGGCATACGTATAACATATTTCAAATAATATAGGTGTAGTTTTAATCTGTAGTGATATAAAATAATAATGAAACGTGTATATGGTAGGTTTAAATTTGTAATAAAATCTTGAGTTTTAGTATTCGAACGCTAAATCGAATAAAACGAACAACAATTACGCTACAGAGGAAGTAAGGGAATATACCAAGGTAAAATTTAACATACCAAAATGCATATTATTTGTATCTCTATGTATGTATTTATGCATCTAAATGATTACTTCCCTAATATTTGGTTTCAGATGTGTATTTGATTGCGGCATAGTCTCGGGAAAAGACTGTTTCATCTTATATATTACAAGCGTTTACTTTTACTTTTGATATCTGCACATATAAATCAATATTTTGGTATTGATCTCCAGACGCCAAAGACACACTGACGACCTTTTTTATAGCTAGATATAATTATTTAATCTAATATCTAATTTATCTATATCTTAACTCGCTTAAAATCCCATTGTTATTGTTCCTTTAAAATTCGAAAAACTTATCTTTGAATACCCCCAAAATGAATAATACACGTAATGAATATGTTTATACATTTAGCGAAGACCAATGCACAAAACCTAAAACACCATACACAGGCCCTCAAACACAAACAAAATTTGAACGGCGTGTGACTCATTTTGGAAAAATCAACCAGCCCACCAAAACAACCAAAGGAACATGTATTCAAATTTACGAAATCTCAACCAGAGTTCAAAACAAATACACATTCAAAAATACAATCAAGTCAAAAATCCACCACATCCGAATTCGTTGACAAAAAGCACCGTTCGGACATAACGAAGAGTGTTGATATTGTACTTGAAGCTATTCAACTTAAAGCAAACCATCAGCTTTATGAGCATCGTCAAAAGATTGTTCATTATCAGCAAGACTCAAAACGAAAATGGACAGGTAAACGTTTAAATGTTCATGAGGCAGAACAAGCTTTCAATGACTTATCTTTGCATAATAAAAGATTTGAGTTGCTACAGAAACAAGAACAGAATTTTATTGAAGTGATGGAAGGTATACAGCAACAATTACACAATATCAAATCAAAGCCAACCAGTTCTTCAAATGATGCAATTGCTGAATTGAATCGATATTTTGATAGAGAGTTATGTCGATTTTATGCCGGTTTACCCATTTATGCATCAAGACGGGCAATAGTTTCATTCTTGAATCGAAGCAAAGTCAGTATCATAATGGGCGAACCAGGATCCGGAAAGAGCACACAATTGACGCAATATGTATATGAAGAACATTTCGCAAACGGAAAATTAATTGCATGTACACAGCCACATAAAATAGCTTGTGAACAATTAGCTAAACATGTGTCAAATGAAATGCAAAGTGCGATAGGTTGTGTTGTCGGTTACGACACAGGAATGGATAAGCAGATTTCAGAAACAACACAAATCGTGTATCTTACGGATTACGTATTGCTTCAAGAATGTCTTCACGATCAAAACTTTTCGAAATATGGTTGTATCATTGTCGATGATGCGCATGAGCGCAACATTTCTACGGATTTGCTTTTAGCCATGATCAAAAGAGCAATGGATAAACGGCCTGATTTAAAAGTCATCATTACATCTGCTTCACAGGATACAAAAGTGTTTATTCCCATTTTTGGAAAATGTCTTGTTTTCTCAATTTGGGAACGCTCCTACCCGGTAGAATTAGTATATCAGAACGATTACCCAGAAGGTGGCAAATACCTTGAAATTGCTATAGACAAGGCGGAAGAATTGCTTAAGAATAGCTCGCAAGGGAACATACTAGTATTTCTCCCTACTGCTCGTGAAACAGAAAGGGCTTGTAGGCAACTTCGTTATCGCATCAAATCAAAAGCCACACTTATCGTGCCGTTACATGAGCATTCAACATCTGAAGAGATTTGGCAATTGTTTGAAGATTCTAGTTCGTGTAGGCGAAAAATGATATTTGCAACACATGTAGCTGAAACCACGATAGTTGTGCCAAATGTACAACATGTCATCGACACTGGAATGATAGAGAGGCGAAGTTATGATAAAGTAAATAGCATTGACTGTTTTGAACTTACCACAATCTCCAAGGACTCGGCAGAATATAGAAAATGCTGTATCGATGGATCGGTTCAGGGAACATGTTATAGAATGTATTGTGAAAAGCAATTCGAGTGCTTTGACATGAGCACTGCTTCGCAAATAAGAACTTCTAATCCGGAAAAGTTGATCTTATTCCTCGCAGAATTACGGATTAAACCAAAATCATTGAAATTTTTCGAGGCTCCAACGCGCAAGTCATTAGTCACTGCCACATCTACTTTAGAAGCTTTAGGAGCCATTACATCAGAACGCATTACTCCGCTAGGAAAATGCTTATATCAACTACCGATTGAAGCACGCTTGGCAAAATTTATCTTTGACGGAATTGATCTAGGAATCGGCATGGATGTGATAATAGTAGCAGCCTTGTATCAAACAGGAATGAGTCGGTCCTTTTGTATTGATGCTGTCAACACCAAAGAGAAAGATGACAAATTCAAATTGCTATTTTGCAAAGAAGAAGGTGATGTGTTCACACATTTGAGTGTATACAGAGACTGGAACAGCGTCGGGGAGCGTGATGAATTGAAATGGTGTCGCGATAACGCAATAGACTTACAGTCAGTGAATAAAGTACACTATGCAGTGGAGGAACTTATCCGTATCCTGGAGTCAACTATTGGGAGACCAATTTCCTATAGGTTTGCACCTATGGATGTATTAAAAGGCATCCTTCCCAAGCTACTGCTCGGCAAATTCACCTCCAATATTGCTAGGTGCTTAGAGCATCCGAAGGCAGGGTATGTTATCCCATCTGATGCATCCAAGATTGTTTACATACACCCCTCCTCGTCATTGAGATACTTGGATGTGCAACCCAAGTGGGTTCTGTTTCAATCTATATATACTGCAACAATGAGACACTTCATCATGAACGCTACATCAATAGAGGAAGATATTGTTCAGGAGTGCATAAATGAACATATCATCGATATAGATTTGGATGACCTCACAGAAAAGCTAGTGAATCCACACAAATCATATCCACCAAAATCGCTTGTGTCAAAGTCAAACGTCCAACATCAATCATCAAAATCAAATACCAAAGAACGACCTCGAACGTCAAAATCAACTTCAAAGGAACGGCACCAATCTTCAAAATTGCTCCGAAAGGAACGGCATCTACCTCCGAAATCAACCCCAAAAAGACCAGCTTTGGTAACTTTAAAAGAATTTCAAGACGAAATAGCGTCAGATTTACAAACCCCTGTTGCGATCAAAAGGGTGAACGATGCGATTCAGATCCGTATCGCAAGGGAGTATCATTTTGAAGCTATTGATCTATTTCAAACAAAAGTCGAACGATACCGTAGACATTTTGGAAATGACTTGCTTGAAAGTGACGAAGCAGATGGACACAGAAAACAGGGACATATTGTGTCGCTAAAAGAACTGTTTTCTCTACAGGTCGCCATTGTCCCATACAACTCGGATCTGGATAAGATGGAGAAGCATGTTTCAAAAATATACGATGATTTTACTGTGAGTAAACCGTTTAAACACTAAAATACGACATGACACACAGAAAGCTCTCCACAGGAAAAAATACTTTAACAAAAGCAATTCTGCAACTACTATATATATCATCTTACATATTCATTCTAGTAACTAATTCTGTTTTGTTTCTATAATGGACATAACTTTCATTGTCTTTAAATCAGTTATCAACATGCAAAACACAAAAACCAATATAAATATAAGGATTTTTTATTCGATAAAAAAGTTATACATTTATGGTTGTTTTTCAAATTCAATTAATTAAAGCAAATCGAACCAAACGTTATAATTTGATATATGTTTTGATGATGTATTTACTTAATATTAACTTTTGTCTTTCTAGTAAAATAATTAAGCCATGTTTATTTCAATAAAGCTAAATTGCATATATTCTATTGATAGTTTATGATTAATTAATATAAATTACTAACAGTAATCGCCAGTTAGAGGAAGAGAAGAAGCCAAATAATCAATTCTTATTCTTTGTTATAGTCGGATGGTGTAAAATATTAATAGTTAACAAGCATATCCTATAAAGTATGTACAAAAAAGATAAAAATTGGATTGCCTGTTCCTCTTTCAGCAAGTGATATTGCCTAAAAAAACAATATTATGTGATCTGGTAAACCAGATAGTTTTACATATAAACCTTTATAACTCCACTTTTATTTCACCTTTTTTTTCATTTTATATAGCGATACAATTGATATAACTATATAACGATTTATAAACATAATGCAGATCTCAATACACAAATATGGATCAGTTTTTGTTTGTTTTGCTTTACTTCAAAGCTCATTCTGTATGCATTATAGAATTAGTTAATCAATATACTCGCTCATATGTTATTGATAAGGATCTAAGGTTGCATACGTATACATATATTATACATAAATCATTCATAGACAGACGCATATGACTAATACTTTTAAAGGGAATAGCATGAACAGTATAATGTTATCAAAGTCAATGGTTGCATAAATTGTTCTTGTGTTTCATTGCATGCGATGTATCCAAACTGAGAAAGCTCTTCCCTATCTATAAGAGTTTGCATTGATAGTTTGAAGTGATTCGACGTTTGGACTTAACATGTGCTCTTTCTTGTATTCAAATGTTGATTTCTATTCAAGATAAATATAATTAAATAATATTGGTATATCATGATAGAGTTGCTTGCTGACATGACTTTACAATAAATACCACTAAGCTATTTAAGTAGAATAACTGTTATTGTATAATTTTTAAACTTGCGTGAGTATATAGGTACATATGATTAACATTTTATAAAACTTGTATCGTTTTTCATGCTATATTAAATAAACTGTTGTTATGATTATAAAGAATCACTTGTTATGATTATAAAGAATCTACTAACCTAACTGTTTTAGATAATTATCTATAAATGCAAATTATGTCATTGATTTATGTTTACATATGTTTATATTTTCCATATTTTAGACTGTCTTAAACCTTTGAAGTGTTTTTGCGTATTATCAGTATCCTGCTTATGTTTTCAATCATCTTTTAAATGGTTGCATTATTCTTTGAATAAATTGCTTGTCAAGTATTCGACATTTCTTTACATTGTTTAAATTGGATATTACGTTTGCATTTAGAACCTTAAAACAATCGGCGATTATACGCCCATGCTTGGTAACCCCAATTTATACTTTTAATAAATTTTAAAAGATGTAATATAATAGAAATTACAACTTTAATTAAAAGCGCCAATTTCACTAAGCATACATGTGCTACGGAATATTCCCATTTATATTATACATATATGAAACCACTTAAAACGACATGCACCTAGTAACAAGTTTTGTTTTGTTTCTATAGTGACATTTCGATATTGCTGTTGAAGTTTTGAGTAATTTGCTGCTGAAATTGTTATAATATTTTACATATATATTATTAATAATACACATTAAACAAAATATCTTTTCTCATTTGCTAGCTTGGGTGCCATAAGAAATTAAAGAATGTATATCAGAAAATTGCAAATTCATGTTCTTCAGGCGTTTGATATACGTGTCGTTGTTCCCTGTACTCGAGGACAGTTATGGGTGCAGTAACATATCTAAAACAACAGTGTTCTGGAAAAAAGTTAGATGCAACATGTTTAAAGGGACTGTTTCTTTTTGGAACTTTGCGGCAACCGTATTTTCGGCCGGTTAAAGAATTCTAGAGATTCGATTAATATCATATTACGAGATTTATCAATTCAAACAGCGCGAATATGTATCTAAAACATCAAGTGAAAGTTAAATATCTATTTTGCATTCATTCAAAAATATCTGTTTTGTTAACAAGTCAGTTTAATTTGTTAGCTTGAGAAACAGTTATTCCTGGATTACCATGACATAAGTCTACTGTGTCATCAAAAGTGTATATAACAGCATATACTTTTATCCATAAAACCAAAACATCTTCCACTCCCTTTTGTGCAAAGTAAAATAATAGCCCATCTATAGTTAGTAAAAAATCAACAGATTGTCTGTGTATTTCGGTTGACAAAGAGAAACTATCATCTAAATTCCTATCTGGTCGTAAGACCATAACTTGAATATTGACATTCCCAATTCAATAAGTTATATACCTATTTGAGCTCCTTTTAATTGTTCATGTACTTGTCAACACAGACCAAATATGTTCTATATAGATCAACAGTCCAGAAATATAGCTATATAGAATCTAATATAGCTGATAAAGGCTAACCTTACCTAACCAGAGCCTAAATTTATTACAAGGGAAGAAATAAAATCTGTGAGATCGGAATTCAATATGACAAGTTCCAACTCATACTGTAAACATGGTTACTGAGCAATCCGTGTCAGTTTTCGCACCGAAATCTTCTACTTGCTTCAACGTCGGTACAATGCGCACTCTTAAAAGTTCGTTTATCATCTTTCGTTGGACCTTTCAAATAATTTAGTCTATAGATTATCGTGTTTGAGTATATTCAGGTAGGAAAGGTTCCCAACTTCGAAGCGCAGAAAATAACCATTACCACTTTGGTCCCCGCTCACACAGTGGATTGTTTTGAAATAATTTAAATTCATAGTCACCTTAGACACACCATACACCATCAGAGCTCCAAATCATTCACGAACATGATTGCAAACGTATTGCTGAAATACATGTATAAGCTCTGCGTACAATGACCTCAGTGTCCCAATGTCTCAGTACATCGATCTTTCTATTTATAAATCTTGATTAATGACATATTTGTTTCGTTATTCAACATAATTCTATTTCAATATTAACATTGTATTATATAAAGTGACATTTATAATCATTTTGCGATGAAGTCAAATGGATTGATATGTCTTTTGTTTGTAACTTTTAAAATTAGCAGTCATCCTAGACACACTATACACCTATAAAGCTC
>LQRL01101754.1:0-19089 GCA_001703475.1 Hydroides elegans
GATTATTGATGGTAGTTTGTACGGACGAGTGCTCGCTTATCCCTCGATGGATTTTATTTTCCTTTGGCACATGGAACAAACATATATTGGAGCTGTGCTTTGGCGTATTATTTTTGAAAAATCTCAAAAATGGTAATTTTGGCGATTTTTTGAAAAATGGTGATTTTGGGGACTTAGCGTGATTATTGATGGTAGTTTGTACGGACGAGTGCTCGCTTATCCCTCGATGGATTTTATTTCTTTGGCACATGGAACAAACATATATTGGAGCTGTGCTTAGGCGTATTATTTTTGAAAAATCTCAAAAATTGTAATTTTGGCGATTTTTTGAAAAATGGTGATTTTGGGGACTTAGCGTGATTATTGATGGTAGTTTGTACGGACGAGTGCTCGCTTATCCCTCATGGATTTTATTTCTTTGGCACATGGAACAAACATATAGTGGAGCTGTGCTTAGGCGTATTATTTTTGAAAAATCTCAAAAATTGTAATTTTGGCGATTTTTTGAAAAATGGTGATTTTGGGGACTTGGCACATTAAGAAAAATTACTCGTATATCGTGATGTTTTGAGGACTAGGAATATGTAAGGAAAATGTTGTGAGAAAGACGTTGTGAGAAAGACGTAAGAAAGACGTTGGATGGATTTTTGTTGATGTTCTTAATTGATTTCCTCTATTTTTTTTCGGTTTTCAACTGTTGTTGAAGTAGCGGAGGACTTAATCAGCTACACTGATCTACTTGTTAATTATAACTGTTATTTAAAAGCACTAATTCAACAGCTTTCCTCTGGCATAGTGGTTAAGGTGCGTGACTGCGAAGTTTAAAGTTTTGCAACCCAGGTTCGAATCCCATCGATGTCCATTCTAAATTTTAGATTTGTTTTATGTATTTTCCCACTTATTCTTCAACTTAGAATAGCCATATGTAATGTAACAGTTAATGTTTATCAAATATTAAACAATAACAAAGTGAAACGCCGTTGCAAATAAAAAAATATATCATTTATGGGGAAAACATATAATTTGAAACAAGCAAGCGGGCCGTTTTCATTTGAACCCCAATTTAGCGGGCTCAAATGTAACTTTTGGCCCGCTGTTTTCATTTGAGGCCCGCAAACCATTAAAAATTGCCCTGTAAAACAGCGTTAATATACCACAGTGCCTCGCAAATCGATAATAATATAGCTTCTAACGAAGGATTATAGGCAGGGATGCACATAAGCCTTCGCAATTCGCCAATGGCGAAGGTAAAATCCATTTTAACAACAATCTGAATCTTACCAAAATTTAACCTTCGCCAATCTGGCGAAGGTGTTTCAGTTCACCTTCGCCAGATTGGCGTAGGTTAAATTTTGGTAAGATTCAGATTGTTGTTAAAATATTTTAGTAAGGCCTCGTATTTATGACGTCGAATTTTGCTCGCGCCTTCGGCGCTCGATCAATCAATTCAATTCTAATACCGAATTCGTATATATCAGTCTTCTATATGTTGGTTGCAATGACATCGTGTTCAGCTGGTAGACCAGGCAATGTTATTATTTCTCTACAAACTATCTGTGCATTCTTTGCTGACCACTGATCTATTTACGTAACTCAACCAATGAATTTTGCGATAAATTTGATTATGAAAGTTTGATCGCGCCATAGACCATCAGAATTCGGCTTATAGAAAGCTCTCGAATAGACATTAGACCTAAGGTAGACATTACATCACATACAGTCCTGTGATTCTAAGGTGCGACGATCGTCTCTGAAAGTTTGCAAATATATAGAAACTTTAGTCTCTGAAAATTTGTAAATATTTGCAAACTTTTGGAAATTTTTGGAAACTCTCGGAACATTTTGATCGAGCCATTTGTGTTTGTTTAGCTGATAAGAGCGACGACTAAACAATGCAGTGGGTTAAGTGTCACATTTTCTCATATAAGACAAAGCCAATACTAAAAAATAAGAGCATCGGCTTTTATGGTATCGAAAAATACTTTCTTAAATAGTTTATATATATTTTTTTTATTTTATTCGATTAGAATATGTTATATAGTTTGTTTTTAGTTTTATTCGTATGTGTCTTGAAAAGTAAGAAAATAATCAATATATGAAATGCACAGTGATAGTGACTGAAATGCTTTGCTCCGTCTATATATCAGATAAAGGGGTTATAGGTGTTTTGTTAGGGATCAATTTAAAGCCAGGGGTGGGTTTTCGCAGTTGAGTTGATTACATATAGGGGTTAGAGCGTCACTTTGTGTTGAACTACATGTGTAATTGAGAGAGGTGGATCAATGTTTGAAATGGCAAAGATACATTCTTAAAGAAGGCTAATGGGTTTGAGCGTCTCAAGATTCCGTTAATGAAAAAAAAATAAATAAAAATCCCTTAATATCCCTGCTTTTTATAGGAGCTGACAATAAATATATTATTTTTTCCTTCGTTTAAAGTTTCCCCCACTTTCATCATATGACACTGAGTAAACAAGGACACTCGATAAATGCAAATAAGCAAACAAGGCGGGTCAGATGGCTGTGAAAATGTCTGGAAACTTTCGGAAACTTTAGTCTCTGAAAATTTCTAAAAATTTGCAAAGATTTGTAAATATTTCCAGAGAATTTCAGAGACGATCGTCGCACCTTAGAATCACAGGACTGTATATACTGGGCAAAGCAAATGCGAAAGTGATTTTGAGTGATTTACACATCTGGCGAAGGAAAATTGAGTTTGGCGAAGCTGAATCAAACGTCCTTCGCCAAATTGGCGAAGGTGAAAAATCCTTAGGTGCAACCCTGATTATAGGTGAGCAACGTCAAGGTGTCAGTTTTACGCGTATAACTTGATGTTATGAGCAAAGGAATGTTGTGAGAAATGGTTGTCAGAACGCCGTTGTGAGAAAGACGTTGTGGGAGAGAGACGTTGTGAGAAAGAGACGTTGTGAGAAAGACGTTATGAGAAAGCCGTTTTGAGAAAGCCATTGTGATAAAACATTGTAAGACGTTGTGAGAAAGAAACGTTGTAAGAAAGCCGTTATGAGAGAGATATTATTATGGGTAAGACAAAACAAATTGATTTGACTGTCGCCATAATTAGCATTATGGAGCCCGCATTCTAATCGACGAATATGGTTTCAGTTTTTTTCTTTCTTGCTCATATTTGAAATTATAGCCCTCTGGGAATATTGTGCTTGTTTGTGACAATAACGTGCACGGGTGGTCCTGCTGCTCTCTGACAGCATCTAGTTATTTAAAAGAGTTTGGATATATTGCCTGTATAAGCAAATTATGATCACATGAAATATCATACCTATATTTTTTTCTAAATATTCATAAAGAATAGAAAATTCATTTGAAGACTATATGTGTATCAACAAGCGCAAAATATCTTATCGGTGTGCATCTTTGTCAAAGTTAAGTCAAAATGCGTAGATATGCTAACGATTGATTATCTTGTTATTTGTATGGCAGACAAGGCGGGCACCACTCCGGACGAGGCGTGTTCATTGGTTAAGTACGTGAGGGAGAAGTGTCCGAATCTGAACTTGAAAGGACTCATGACCATAGGTGCCTTTGACCACGACCTCAGCCAAGGACCCAATCCCGATTTTCAAGTGAGTGTTATAAATGTGGAATAACTGCGTTGAAGGTAATAGACGGTAGGGCTGATGGTACGTGCATCCTCTGTCATGCAATTAAGTGTCGTATGTGAATTTGCTGCAAACTAACCTACTATACCTGGGTTCATACACGTCATGGAAAACCTGGATAAATATTTTGTCATGGATGGTCATTGAAATGTTATGGAATTATGCAAATATGTCATGGAGGGTCTGAACTGAGACAAAATCAGGGTATTCAGCACGTTGTCCTTGACACCCTGAAGTGAAAGCTTAATTGTCAAGGATTCAGTTTGCTCCATCGAAAAATACCGAAATTATGGATTGAGGTTTGGACTTGAACGAAATCGGATATACATATAATATCTCTTATATGAGACTAATGTTGTCTGGAAGATTATGCGAATATCGCGCATATTCATTGTGGTGCGCGAATCCCCGGCGGACAAAATCCCTCGCGGGCAAAATCCCCGGGATTTGGTCAGCTAGGACAAAATCCCCGCGATTTTTTGGACGGGGTGGACAAAATCCCCGCAATTGATATATTTTGATATTTTCTAACGTGATTTAAATCGAAATGCTTTGAAAATAAATCAAGCTCATTGAAGTGATTTTAGTATTAAAGATTAGGATTTTAGATTAAATTATGTGCATTTTATCGCAAAAGTGTTCATATCTCGCATTTTAAAACATAGAATCAATTTAAACATCATGTAATTTATAGTGCATATATCTTAATTATGATATAATAAGATATAATATAATCTTATTCTCATTTGATTGAATGGTATTATGATTTTGCAATATAATATAAACATCTACTCAGCAAATAGATAATAGGAATACTCAATATAAAGCTCAATTAACGCATCCATAAATCCTTAATCCGATCACAACGATATATGACACTCATCTGATCAATTACGCATTACACACAATGATCGGGTCAAAGCATATTCACTCAGTCAGTTATCTGTCATGCATAAAGAAAGAATTCATGGCTAGAAATTGTGTGTTTATTATCCCCCGTGAAACGGAGGGATATGGGTTTGAGCTTGTCCGTCCGTCCGTCCGTCTGTCTGTCTGTCTGTCTGTCTGTCCGTCCCCCTTAACATAGGGTAGTTTGTGCATGCGAGTTAGGTATAAAAGAAGTAGGCTAGAGCTTTGAAATGTTATACACGTATGAACCAAGATCTGAAGTTGTGCCTCGTCAAGGTTTCATCTCGATCGGTTGAAAATTTTCGATTCTGGAGCACTTTAAAAATTGTCGATTTTTTACTTTTTTTCAGGTGCCAAGCCCTTTGTGCACGCGAGTTTGGTATGTAAGAGTTAAGCTAGAGCTTTCAAATTATATACACTTATAAACCAATATCTGAAGTTGTGCCTCGTCAAGGTTTCATCTCGATCGGTTGAAAATTGTTGATTCTGGAGCACTTTAAAAATTGTCGATTTTTTACTTTGTTTCAGGTGCCAAGCACTTTGTGCACGCGAGTTTGGTATGAAGGAGTTGAGCTAGAGCTTTCAAATTGTATACACGTATAGACCAATATCTGAAGTTGTGCCTCGTCAAGGTTTCATATCGATCGGTTGAAAATTGTCGAGTCTGGAGTCTTTGAAAAATGGCAAACATTTCATATTTAAATATGTGTGTATTTGGATGATAGTCACTATTTGCCCTGACTTAGCAAGTTGTGAAGCACAAATTCAATCTCATCATAGTTTCATGTCGATCCGTCTCCAATTTTCTTCAATGATGGAACCAGCTTTAGATGAATTAAGCTAGAGCTCTTCTTTACATAACAGCCAAATATTGAAGCTGTGCTTGTCAGGGTTTCATGTCGATCGACCACAAATATTCAAAATGAAAAGGTGTGATGAAAACGTTGTGAGAATGACGTTGTGAAAGAGACATTGTGAGAAAGTCGTTATAAAGAAAGACGTGAGAAAGACGTTGTGGGAAAGACTTGAGAGATTGGTTGTGAGAAATACGTTGTAAGACAGACGTTGTAAGAAAGACGTTGTCAGAAAGACGTTGTGAGAAAGACGTTGTGGGATAGACGTTATGAGAAAGGCGTTGTGAGAAAGACACTGTGGGAAAGACATGGATAGAAATTCGTTATGAGAAAGACGTTGTTAGAAAGACGTTGTGGGAGAGACGCTGTGAGAAAGTCTTTGTGAGAAAGATGTTGCAAGAAAGACATAGTGAGAAATACGTTGTGAGAAAGATGTTGTAAGATATACGTCATGAGAACGGCGTTGTGAGATAGACGTTTTAAGAAAGACGTTGTAAGAAAGTCGTTGTGAGATGACGTTGCATGAAAGACATTGCGAGAAAAAAGTTTTTCTTAGAAAGACGTTGTGAGAAAGACGTTGTGGGAAAGAAGTGAGAAATTCGTTGTGAGAAAGACATTGTGAGAAAGTCGTTGTGAGAATGACGTTGCAAGAAAGACGTTGTGAGAAAGACGTTGTGATGTAGGCGTAATGAAAAAGACGTTGTGGGAAAGTCGTTTTGAGAAAGACTTTGTGAGAGGACGTTGCATGAAAGACATTGCGAGGAAGTCGTTTTTGAAAGATGTTGTGAGAAAAAAGTTGTGGCAAAGACGTTGAGAGAAATTCGTTGTGAGAAAGACGTTGTAAGAAATACGTTGTGAGAAAGACGTTGTAAAGAGACGGTGTGAAAAAGACGCTGTTTTAAGACGTTGTTAGAAAGATGTTGTGGGAAAGACGTTGTGAGAAAGTCGTTTTGAGAAAGACGTTGTTATAAAGACATTGTGACAAAATCGTTGTGAGAAAGACGTTGTAGGAAAAGCATTGTTGGAAAGTCCTTGTGAGAAAAGAAGACGTTGTGTGAAAGAAATCGTAAGAAAGACGTTGTGAGATAGACGTTGAGGAAGTAGTTTTGAAGAAAAACGTTGCGAGAAAAACGTTTTGTGAAATAGTGTGAGAAAGCCGTGGTGAGATAGACGTGGTAGGAAAGACGTTGTAAGAAGGACAAAAAATACCACCTTCTATTTTAAACTTGCAACTAGTATTGATAAATAATATATATTGCATAGGCTTGGGGCTTTGCATCTTTTGTGCCCATTTTTATTTCATGCTGACCATGCTTAATCAAATCACTATTGACAGTTCACGGGGGATCGAAGGCCTTTAGCCTCTAGTTTTATTTTGTATATTTTATAAAGTATTCGACATATATACAAATATATCATTTGCGGGGATTTTGTCCACCCGGTCCAAAAATATCGCGGGGATATTGTCCTAGCTGACCAAATCGCGGGGATTTTGTCCGCGTGGGATTTTGTCCGTCGGGGATTCTGTCCTAGCACCATTCATTGTATCATAGGATTAACGCATAAGTGGAGGGGTTGTGTTTACATAGCTGAAGGGGTTAGATAAGAAACGACAACTTTTTCAACGCGACAACTTTTTCGATGCACCGTTCTCATCGAAAAAGTTGTCGACAACTATTTCACCGCGACAACTAAACCACCGCGACACCGGGCAAATAACCTTGAAAACTTACTGTCCCGGCTCAAAGCGTACTGGCCCTACTAAGTTTTCATTATTTGACCTTAATCTAAATTGATTTTGAAGATCGAGTTTGTGCGACCGACTTTGACAAGGCTCGCGTCGTGCGTCTCACAAGATCGCGCGCGATATTGATACTGTAGAAAATAAAACAGAATAAAAGCAGCGTCATTGATGCTCTAAAATATCAATAAATACCAACCAATGACTGAAGATGCGAGCGCCAGAGGCACGAGTGAAATTTACCCGAGTGTATTGCGGTATTGATAAAAGATAATAGTTTAAAAAAATATTTTCCAGGATTTTATACTGGCCCGTCGGGCTTGTAACCTCAAAATGTTACAAGCCCGATGGAAAGTTTGTTGAGTTATAAGCCCCGGTCCAGCGTTAAGAATGAACACTGATCAGTCCCATAGGCTTCAATGAAATGAAAATACCCGTAATGATTCAAGTTTGTACCTTTGTTTCAATGAAATATGTTGCCAAAATTATAAACGGAAAATTATATTTTAATGGGTTCTGCAAAAGTGCATTTTGTCATGGAAGATGTCATGGAAAAGTTATGGCATTTTGTTCTTAAAAGTTGTATGAACCCTGGTTTTATGTTATTGATAACTTAAAATCAGGGTTCATACAACTTTATAAACAATACATAGATTACACATAATAGATAGTGATATATTACTTATCATGGTATTAGATAGAAGCAAAATTTGAAAAGAAAAACCATTCATATGATTGAATATTTGTTTCAGACTCTAATCAAGTGCAAAGAGCGAGTGTGCGAGGAGTTGGCACTGGATCCCAAGGAAGTTGAGTTAAGCATGGGAATGTCCAACGACTTCGAACATGCGGTAAGCTATCTTTGTGTGGATTATTAAGACACATGCTATAGGCGTATATGTGTTTACACATTAAGATGTATAACCTTGATCAGGAATCATTCTTAAGAAATATTATGAATAGGAATTTAAATATTAAATATGCTATAGCTGATAATAGCATAACGTGTATTATTCACTGTTTATTTGATGTTTTAAATGTATTAAATTGGACCCATAACATGTCGTACAGTATTATATTTATAATAAAAATGTATTAATTTCCTTGAGGCTCATACAATTTCAATGAACCAACCACTCAGCAAGTACATGTATTAAGTCTATGTACAATTTTAAATGAACATAATTTACCAGTTTAATGCTTTTCTTATACGGTTTTCATTCACACATTGTAGATAGAGCTGGGCAGTACGAACGTGCGCGTAGGAAGCACGATTTTCGGCGCGCGAGACTACGGCCCGAAAGCAGGAGCACCCACTGATGAGCCGAAGGATTCGACCTCGACCCCACAGACCAATCAAACGGAAACGGAATCAAACAGCACGGACCCAAGGTGTGCCGATAGTCATGAGGATATGCCCAGACTTCAATCGCTTGCTATATAAACTCTTGACTCAATTTACCACAGTATAATCATCGGAATTTGTTACACGTTATAAATAAATTGACATAGGATAAATAAATAAATTGACATTTTCATTTATAACCTTTTTTTCTAGCATTTGAGACGTTTTAATGGAGCACATTTTTTTAGTGAATGTTATTTTTGCTGTGATATATTTCTTGGGGTTTAAGTGCAAATGTGTTTTAGTTCATTTTTAATTGCTACTTGGATTATTACTTAATCTAGGCCAAAGGCACACCACATTCAAAAAGTTAAATTCGAATTGAATAATTTCCTCATACATGAACCATTGCTTTATAATAAAATAGCTCAAATTGTAGGTTCATTATGCACTCTTCCATGTATTAAGGCTCAATTCCACTGAAATTTACTAAGTCTTTTTGGGAACAGTTTCAAACGTTCTCGTATAAGTGGATTAAAATTTTGTTTTATTTTCACACCATATGATATTAGTATCAGATATACAACCTAATTAGTTATCACAAACTGATTTCTAATCTTGAGCGTTTTCTTCCTCGAATGTTTCGTCTCATGCATATAGATTTTGTGTTGTGTAAATATGTGAAGTTTATGTGTTTGGTCTTGTGTTAATCAAATGATTTTTAATTGTATTTAATTAGATCCGGTGCCTATAAGACATATAGTAAATAGTTTTCAAAGTGTCTGAATCACGTCTGAACCTGGTATTTCCTTCTGTTCATTTAATAATTCTTTCTTCAGTATTTACATACAACGCTATGCTCATTCGTTTTCTCACAATTATCTGTTAGGAATAGTTATTGTTTAATCATTATAATATATGTAATATGTGTTGATTGGTTAAATGTTTAAACCATTATAGCGAAATAAATCTTTAAAAATCGAACAACTTTTATTGTTACTACATGTATTTGTTTTTTAATGTGATAAACATCGACCCTTTCACTATACATTAAAACATTTCAAATCGCTATACGTGATTTATTGTGTCTGTTTCTAAACTATCCACAAATACTTACCACACTTAAAAACAAACGGTATCAGGAAAACTCACCCAAAAACCAAATCAAATAAAAATTGCTCAACTAACCCTAGTTCTTTATCAACTCATCCAATGTGTTTGGTCAACTCGTCCAATAATTTTGGACAACTTACCCCAATTTGTTTTCACAATATAGCCTTTATTAATAAACATACGATTTTCATAATTTATATAAATAAATTAACATACCAATATTAAAATGATGATTTCGTCGAGAATATAATGTCTATTATTCGAACCCTATTATTCAGTTGAACGTATGCGCTCAATATAAGTATTGAATGCATTGTTCGCTATTCAATGACTAAACACACATTTTTGGTAAGTCAAAAAGTGTTAATCTTAACAAAAAATAAGTCAACTTAAATTCAAAATTGTTAATATGTGTTCATAAGTGGTGCCATAATGCACTCTTTCTAGTCATGCAATGTCTCAACGTTGTCATAAAGTACTGGTATAAGTTGTGTTTTGTATTTCACTATCGTTTCTGGTAATGTTATGTCCTCACGTAGTGTTCACGCAACGTGTTAGTTTTGAATGTCGGACAACTAACCCAAATACTAAATTCACCCACTCACCCAAATATCTTGGACAACCCAAACCTATAGGCTTGGGCATTATAACGGATTATTAAAGTCTTTGGTTGGCTACATTTTTATTTAAGATACAGCGTCTCAAGAAAGTAATTGAATAATGATAATTAATACACATATAACTAACCCGTGTACCAAGATGTGTATCTTGGCAACATAATAGAGCAAAAATTTAGAAGTTGATGCAGGGTTTCCTTGCTTTTACAAAGAGCGCAACGGTCATTTGTTCGTTTGCCCCAACGTTTAAGATTACCGTTAGTTGCCAAGGTATTAATTATCATTATTCAATTACTTTTCTTGATTCGATGACAACGTTGAGACATTGCATGACTAGAAAGAGTGCATTATGGCACCACTTATGAACACATATACATTGTAAACAATTTTGAATTCAAGTTTATTTATAATTTTTGTAACAGTTGACTCTTTGCATGTGTTTAAATTCTTGTTAATTATATTTGTATTACTTATCATTATTCCATCGCTTTTCTTGACTCGCTGCATCTCAAATAAAGTGCAGCCAACTAAAAATTTGAATAATCCATTATTGGGCCCAAGCCTATAGGTTGTGGGTGTCCGTCTCTCATCTTTTTTGTAAAGTCCATTACTCGAGAACGAATCGATCTAGAGACTCATTGTTGTGCTCATTTAACGTTCAGTCGCACATGCGCAAAAATAGATTTTCACATTAAATGTGATATCTCAGAAACTAATAGGCGTAGAGACTGGATAAAACGCTCAAAATGAAGCACTTGACCTACATATGTGTCTTTGGCTTTAACGGCTGAATTTGAACTTTTGATTGCGCATGCGAGAAAAATGTTTACGGTTTTTGACGATAGACTATCTCGAGAAGTAATATCAATAAGCTAATGATTCGAAGTTGGGATCCAATTAAAGAACTTGACCGGTAGATTAGTCTTTGATGTTTACGAACGAATTCGGTCAACTTCCGTTTGTCCATGTGTAATATTTTACTGTTTTTTGGCGATATGTCGAGAAGAAAATACCTTAAGATTCGATTTTGGACTCAAATTGAAGCGCTTGATCCGAAGATATGCCTTTTAATAATTTCGACCGAATTTGGGCAGCTATCGGTCGTGCATGCGCGAAAATAGTTCTTTTTAATATTTTGGCTGATACTTAGAGATCGAACTTATATATAGACTCATTATGTTGGCTCAAATTGAAACACTTGATCTGAAGCACTTGATCTTAAGAAAAAATAGACCTGTAGTCTCGATGTTTGACTCAAATTGAAGCGCTTGTCCTATAGATGTGCCTTTTAATATTTCGATGTTGGGGTTAAATTGAAGCTCTAAATCTGTGGATGTGCCGTTAATATCTGAATGCGCGAAAATGTTATTGCACCTGTTCAGGCGATATATCGTTAACAGTGAATCATTTACAAGAAAATAGTTTTTATTGAGTGATGATGATTCGATTAGAATACCTAAACTGGCGAATATATTTCAATAATTAATGTCATATCGATTAAGCGAACATGACCGTTTCGAAAAGGTGCTCATCATGTTCACTGAATATTTGTGTTTGGTAGTTTTTATAACAACAAAAACTATAAATAAATTTAATACAATATTTATTGCACATTATAATTCGAACATTGTTTCTATATAAGAATACATATACATACTAAAAAACGTTGTGACATATTCAAGTTTATATACAGGAACATGGTTATTGACTGTAGTAATATTCCAAAGTATTTTTTATAATCAATAAATTTCACATTCCGAAAGATACAAATTTCACATGAATTTGACCTTTTAATAGATCCTTGCATGCTCGACAATTTCTTATTAAAAGGTTGAAATATCAGGAATAAACTGTTTAATAGATATGCATAAATAGGCAAAGGCTAATACATGCTGTCCAAACAGCCATACCATACCTATGGGCTCTTTTTTTTAAAGTAACTTTTAGGCTTAGTCGTGTATGTCTCGTCGAATCATTCATAACATTTTTTTTTCAAAATTGAATAAATTAAATAAGAAAGAATAAATATCATAAATCTTGTTCAGTCAAATACGTGTATTATATTACATAATTTACTGAGCCTTAAAAGTAAAATCATCAATACAATACCTCTAGTTTAAAAGGTAAAATGGAAAACAACACATAAATGTTATTTCTATTATATAAAATCCGAATATTTAACATACATATATATGCACTTTAATCATATTGATATAGTTTAATCTCGTTTTACCGATTCTTCAATTTTTCAATTCTGACTTTAACTAAATTATCAAATTTATCCCCTAAAATAATGTTTACCTATAGAATTGCTGACGAGATAACAAGGCTCAACCATATTTCATACATAACAATTATACATTTATACAATGCGTTATTTGTTTGATGGTAAATTTTCGACATGTTGTAGCAAATATAATGTATGAGTTTTGTTATAATCAGAACAATTTCTTGGATGAAATGACCGTACGCCATATGACCTTTTTATGTAAAATACAATTATTCGCTTAATTGACAACATTAGATGTATAGGGATACACATTTTTTTAATGTTCCAACCTATATCCATCGAAAGACATCTTTTTTTTCAAATGATTGCTCACATATTTCATCTCACAGACAGATGAACGACATAAAACAATGAATATGGACGAATGATATTGACGCATGAATACGAAACGATGAGTGATGCGGCTTTGACTGCAGGTATGAGTTGTCCGGGAAACGTAGTGCGGTATGACGTGTGTTGAAAGGAGATCGGGAGGCTGCGTCCATCATCGGTCATTTAAAATGCATATTTCAACCTGAAAAACTGGTCAAGGAAAACAATGAACGGATGCATCATTGAAAGATTATCTAAGAGAAGACTTCTTAGCATTAAAGCAAAATCGTTATCTGTCTTTCATATTGCTTTCCACGATATTTGCCATGATATCAATAAGTAATTAACAAGTTTCTGCCTGTTTATATCTGTTTTAGATTTTGTGCATTAAGGACAGTTTTTTCCCTAAAATTTACATTTTAAATAAGGGTAGCACAAAAAGATTTATACTTAAAACGTTTGGTCGGTAATAATTTAATAAAACTGCCAAAAATAAAATTTGCTTACACGAGAACGTTTTAGATTGGACCCTTATTAACATTAAATAAACTTCAATGTACTTCTGAGCCCTGTATATTTCTACATGTTAACTGGGAGTTTAGAAAGGTGCATTATGAACCCATATCGGTCTATATATTACGAAAAAGAGAAAATTGTTTGTGTTGGGTTTATTAACGATACGTGTTTTTCTTATAAGAATTCTATTCAATCATACCTACATTTGGCAGACTAATACGATTCAATGTTTCAATTAGTTTACGGCTTGGGTAATGCTTAAACTCATCGCCCTTTGCCTTCACTAAAAGATATTCTATAGAGTTCACACATCCATTATAGTTTAACACATGTAAGTAAGTGTTGAAAAGGATACGACTCTGAGGCCGCGGTCGGTGGGGTCGATGAGAACGAGGCCGTTGGGTCCGTACACCGTTTCGTTCTGGTCCTGCACGAACCGACTGATCTTCTTCAGCATCTGACACCGACAAGAAAAGACACATCAAGTCAGGTTTATTTCAAGTGACATCAGCAGCAGCTAGCGAAATTCTCAAGGGACGTTTAAATAACCAGCTTTTGAATAATTAATTAAAAATGTTTAACGCTTAAGGATTCAGCGGTTTAGCTACTTATGTAAGTTGTATATAATTCCAAAAGTAGAGGCCAAATAATAATGCTAACCCAGGAGCAGCATTCATTATGCCAATTCGTACCTTTTCGTAGTAGGTATCGATGCAGATGTAGGAGAGGTACGCCGTCAAACAAGCAAAGCAGCTCTCGCAGTAAGTGCGCGCGCTCAGACTCTCGGCCTGCGCGTACATCCGGTTCATTTCCTCCATCGTGTGGTTGAACGCATCCTTAGATACCTGCACAATATGGGAGAACATCGCATTTTGATAAAATGTTGGATCTTCGAAATTGGATTATGAAGGACCAGGTTGTTTTAATTGGTAGGTAGACTTGAAATAAATGTTAATACATGTATATAGGTTTATTTTCATCTAGATGTAGTTCACTGTCATGTTGCGAGGTCTATTCCATTGTGCAGTAAAACGAATTTAAACAAAATATCACATATTTCTGAGAGAAAACACATTATTGAATTAAAAGCGTACTTAGACGGTACAGGAGTATAAGTACTTAGACAGTACAGGAGTTTTTTTATGTTTCACGGACTCAGATTTGCAGATTTTTTTGTTTGTTTTTTTTTTAACTGCGTTAACATTATCCAATTGCTGACCATCTGTTACTTTGAAATTTGCAACGTATTGTTATGCACCATTATCCGTTTATTTCCGTTACATATGTTACATATAAACGACATCATATCAAATAGCCAACAAAACCTTGTGACTGACCTTGCCCTCTAGTTCTGGTGGGAACTTGTTGACGAAGCGCACGGCGGTGCCCTCAGAGTAGTCTCGGTAGAGAAACACCTTGCTGCAGTGCGTGATGCGCGACGAGTCCTCCATGCTCCACTGAAACACGTCAATACTATCAATGTCATCAATATCGGTATCCATATGCCAAAAGTAGGAATAGACAATGATTAGAAATGTCATCAACAACAATAATGTATCACTGATAAAAGATAGGTATCGGCATTGGCGGATACTGGCACACCACCGGTTAATTGTAATTTGCGCAATAAAAAAACTAATCAATCGACAAAATGCTTTTCGAAAAAAAATTGGCGAGCAGAAAATAGTTTACCACATTGTGAAAGGTAAACCAAAACCTGCGTTTCCCAAAATCATGCTCGAAATCAATGGGTTAGTTTTGTACCGGCAGAGTAAAGCATAAGCCAAATTTCTGCCTCGGTAATTTTTCGTGGGTACCGTATGAAAAAAAATACGCGCACTTTTATTTGTGATAACATACGAATTTTTAAATGTACGATCCGGTTTATAAGTCTAAGTATGCTGTGATATATGATTACTTTTCATATAGAGTATACAAGGGAGCCTATGTGCAAATGAGACGCTATGCACAAATGAGACGAGTCTAAAGCTTAACATCTCTCATATTATTAATATTAGTGGGTTTGCTGCAATATTTATGGCTTAAAATAAAATTTATGTTCATATGAATATCCAATAGAAACATTAACATTGTTTTTCAACTAATAAGCTACAAAATCTGGGTTTTAACATTTGTCTCATTTGAATATATACTAAGAGTCAAAAGTATGGAATATTATTTTTGAAAAATTCTACAATTCACATGAGAAAATATTTATTTTTCAAACAAAAAGATAATGTAAGTATTGTATCTTGGTTATACTTTCTGAAATTTTCAGATCAATCGATAATCATTTAATGTGCTTAATGAGCACGTAAAGCACACAGGGGTCGAAAGCAAAAGTCACACTTACGCATATCACTGCATGCATGGCATTTTAAACGCCTAGTTACCTCTATAACAACATGGCTCTATGGTTGCTATGCATAAATCAAACGTACAAAGTAATGATTATTTTATTTACCTTTGTGAATTATGATATCCATTAACGAAAACAAATAACAATATTAACAGCTTAACAACATTAGCCCTTCTACCCGAAATGTCCCACATGTGTCCGATTGGGTTCAGATCAGGTGATACCTCCGGCAAGTTCTTATTTGATATGCCAAAAAAATCTACACTATAAACCCTTTATGGGGCTTCGCGTTGTCATCATGTTTCATTAAAGAATCGCCTACCGCGTCTGCATAGGAAACCACTTGGGGTCCCAGAATTTCATCATGCGGGACATTTTGGGAAGAAGGGTTACCCCCGCTTGATTCTACAGTCAACGATCTCAAAGTGATATGGATAAAGGAAGGGGCCAGATTATTACCCAACAACAAGTGGATAGACTGATAGCCAGTATGCTACGTCGCTGTACTGATTGCATTGAAGCAGCAGGAGGGCACAGGAATTATTGATACGTTTTTTTTTAAAGTGATTTTTATGTTTTTAAGCTGTTAATATTGTTATTTATTTTCGTTAATGAATATCATCATTCGCAAAGGTAAATAAAATTATCATTACTTTGTACGTTTGATTTATGCATAGCAACCATAGAGCCATGTTGTTGTAGAGGTAACTAGGCGTTTAAAAGGCCATGCATGCAGTGATATGCGTAAGTGTGACTTTTGATTTCGACCCCTGTGTGCTTTACGTGCTCATTAAGCACATTAAATGATCATCGATTGATCTGATAATTTCAGAAAGTATAACCAAGATACAATACTTACATTATCTTTTTGTTTGAAAAATAAATATTTTCTTATGTGAATTGTAGAATTTTTCAAAAATAATATTCCGTACTTTTGACTCTTAGTATAGATAAATATACACATCATTCTTGTACATCATTCTTGTACATCATTCTTGTGCATCATTCTTGTACATCATTCTTGTACATCATTCTTGTACATCATTCACAAACGATGGCCTATCATCTACGACATAGTTAAATAAAATTAAATCTGTGTAGTAGATGGTCTTTTTCATATTTTAACTATTTAGTTACATTATAAAAATAATAAGTAAACCTTGCACTGAGAAATAACATACCGCCAAAAGATGCCTGTCATTAAGTTCTGACATTGCTTAAGACTTAGTGTCACATCTAATTAATCATGGATCAACCGAATTTATGCCTCAATTCTTTTTTTTTTCTGTATATATTCTTTTTTCTCAAACAATTCAGCCGATAATATTCCAAAGTTATCCGTTCATAAATATCCAAAAAAAAGATCAAAATGTTTATTTCTTGCAAAGCCTTTATATTAAATAATTCATGGTCTCTTGTTTTTTTTTCGGGTTGTTTCATTTCTAACTACCATGACATATATCATGATTGCATCAATACATCTGTAGCAAATATGTATGTGCAATTGTGTTTATGTATCTCATTTTCATTAGCATCAATATGTCATCTTTTTAGCATGAGAAACATTCAGTAATATATTTCAACTGTTTCAAGCAATATATCCCTAACTCTAGCTTCCCTTTTAGTAATATTTCCCCGATTGAAATAGCAATGCAGTAGAGGTAATTGACATCTGATAACAATACATCGATCGTCGCACAAGTGTATCTCTAACAAAAAATACCTGTGTAGACTACATGTATTTATTTATAACTTGTACACAAGTCCCGCTAGAAACAGCATAGCGTGTTATATAACAGTAAATTGTAAAACGTGAGTCGTATCATTTTAGCAATTCATATCAACGCATCAATTTAAAAATAATTTGAAACGCGGTTTTGTATTTTTTGTCCAGCAAGTGCTTTGGTGACATGTGGTGCGTTTTATAAAACTAAAGTGGCGTCTCCATATATGCGCTTGTGTTTCCGTTTGCGTTTTGAATCAGTTTTTGATAAACTGAGTTCATTGCGATGTACATAACGGAAACGGATCCAATCGCTCAGTGAGCGGTTAATCGAACACGCGACATTCAGGGGCGAAATTCCACAAATTGACGTAGGAAAATGTGTCCCGAATACTGCCTTTAGTCACTTTTATTACCAAATGCTATCTTTTAACAACAAAAATTTAAGAAGACAAAAATGATTCCAACTGAAGAAATGAGAAGTTGTCTGAGTAACTGCGAAAAAAATCCTTCCAATTATGATATTTCTTTACACAAACATAAATTCAATACTCTATTTGACTACCGGTATATATGTAAATCGATTGCAAAATCGTTGGATTTCTAAGGCATGGCAGGTGTTTTCATATGATTTCCTGGGCCTTATTTATAGCCATAATGTGATTTCATGCGTTACGCAAGCGCAAACGCGAACGTGTTCATGGAGACGCCCCTTAAGGAGTGAAGGCAGTTATTTTATTTATTAATTTTTAAACCAAAAAAAAATATAACATTGACAATTTAACGTTCGATCGTGCTTATGTATTTGCGCGATCATATCATATTAATTCCAAGCAAACATTATATAGTGCTTCCCCGTGACCGAATGGATAGGTATCAGGACAACTCACCCTAAACACAACTCACCCAAATAAAAAATGGTCAACTCAAATAAATTCTTGGACAACCAACCCAAGTTTTAAGTCAACTCACCTAATTATTTTGGACAGCTCACTCAAATTTTTGGATAACTCACCAAAATTATTGAATAACTCACCCAAATATTTCACATAATTTGACTAAATTACCCGTATATTGTATTCGTTGAGTATTTATATATATAACTAATTGAATATCAAACTAAATAGCTTACCATCCAATTTTACCTAGAGATCAAAGTGTCTATTTTCAAAGGTAAGTTTGCACTCAGTGAGCGTCATATCTATATAGAACCTTCAAATGCATTGTTTGCTGTGCAATAATTTTAGAAATACTATTATGGTAAATCCAAATGCATATTTCAACAAGAAATAGGTTCCTGAAAGTCATGTTTGGTATGTTTTAAACTTAGGTGAGTTGTCCAAAAACTTTGTTAAATTGACTTAAAATTTAGGTGAGTAGACCAAACAATTTGGGTGAGCTGGTCACGACATGTATGAGTTGGTTTTTGGGTGAGTTGGTTTTTGGGCCAGTTGTCCGACATCCGAATGGATATACCGTAGTGGCTGGCTCAGAAAGCTTGAACGAGTGCATAATAGCACTGATCATAAGTTAAAGCCCGACATAGGGAGCACACATATGGTCGACCCAGCCATATATGGATATACCGTAGTGGCTGGCTCAGAAAGCTTGAACGAGTGCATAATAGCACTGATCATAAGTTAAAGCCCGACATAGGGAGCACACATATGGTCGAC